>CM047508.1:28998503-29028503 GCA_026122265.1 Ammodytes dubius | reverse complement strand
CCATTAATTCAATCATTTTCAATAATATAATACGATGATCATGTGGAGTTGCAGATGCTCAGTTGAATTACATTCTGAGCAGTTAAAGGACTTCTAAAGCACGTTCATATTCATACAGTATACTGATATTCTTAGCATACACCTCATAATGTGGGGATCAGTGTAACATTTCAACACAAAACAGCTTGTTGACACATGTAATTTTCTGCAATAAAGAACAAACCCACAAGTGAGTTTTTATACATAGTACTGGAGGTTTTCTTAGTAAGTCTACATACTTACTGAGGTCAAAGTAGTCAGCTGCGAGTATGAACTGCTCCTGCTTGTCATTTATCTTTTCTGGTTGTTTGTGATCTACAGTTTCACTGTTGTGTTACTGTCCCTGTTCTTCCTCTAGTCCTATTGGATAACAGGGTGGTTCCTGTGTTGACAATATCTTTTTAAAGTTTGGTGCGTCTCAGGGGACGATGCATTGTCTGTGTTGTTTTTTGGGCCACCTGCGTGTATGGAGTCCATGGTATCCTGACCTGGTTCCTCACTTAATAGATGTCATGCAGTATCAGGTGTTTCATATCTGTTATGCACACATCTCCTCATAACAGATCAGTCCTTGAGATGACCTACCTTCCTTACCTGGGACAAAAGTGATTCGGGCTGTGACCTGACTTGAGATGTGATTTTAATCAAGAGCTTTGAATTACTGCACAATGGTGAAGGCAAAGGAGTGGTTGTCTTTCTGAGACTGTTTGACACGGAGGTGGAAATGTGCCAGAGTTCATTTTTCTGTGATGAAGCCAGTCGTTCAGCAAGTGGCCATGTTTTGGTATTGAGGGAGAATATCCAAATACAGTTGAACGTTGTATAATGTAGGTCTCTTAGGTGTAAGCTTTTCCTGTAAGGAAAATTATTTAGTTATCCATTGCTTGGCCCTTATGATCCCTCTACTGTATGTGTAAAAGATAATGCTAACAGATGCAAAATGACCTTATTAAGACTTAATATGTATAGTATTGAAGGGATAACAATTGCCTTGGGTTGCACTTTGAATAGCATTACAAAGTGTATAAAGTAATATTGCATTTTGTAAATGGTATTTGAGCTATTGATAATTATGTTTGTTAACGCTATTATGTTCGTTAATAACTCACAGATAAAACCATGTAAAGTATTTTTCTCATGTGGAGGCAGTATTAACTATGTTTAGAGACAAAAAAACTAGGCCTCTTTAATATGCAGTTTGTGGTGTAGAAACATATTTAGGGATGAGCACACGTAACAGCTGAAGTGGCAAGACATGCCACCCCAATACACGAAGGTTTTGGCCGGTATGCCGCTCATATGCCTTATTTCAGTAGGTCACAAGCAATTTCCACCCTGTGGAAGCAAAGTTAAAAAATATACACTATATACAGTAGGGGAGACTGGGGCTAGTAGGCACACTTTTTACTCAAGGGAGAATTGCTCATCACTTCAACATCTTTCAATCGTCATTCCTAAATTGAAGCTTAAGGTGTTGGCTTGAAATGTGAACTCCTCACTTTTTCTAACTTATTGTAATAAAGAAGACATTTACCATCAAAGACACTCTAAAACATTATGACAACCAACCCCATCAAGGGGTCGGTTGTCACACACTATGAGGTTGTTTGTCACGATGTTATCTTAATGGGGATAATCTTAAAAAGAAAGCAAGAAAGCAGAACTAAAGTTGAAAGTTCAATTTCATTGTCAAGTTGAAAAATAGGCCTACATAACTTTATGCATCTTAACACAAAATGAGCAAGGAATAAACAAACAGGAAATCCATATTAAGACCAACCTACTGTATGTAACAACATAAAGAACAAAACAAATAGGTCTAACAATAATAGCCTACTCAACTAGGCTACACACATTCACTATCTGAGTTACAGTGATGGCAAATGTAGGGTCTGCTCACTTCAACTAAGCAGAGCTTGTGTGCCCACTGGTTGCACATACAACACTTCTCCCTTACCTCCCCTGAACGGCTGCTGGAGAACGTTTCCATACAAACCAAACACAAACTATCCTCTTCATCTGATGAAGATTCCTCCTCCTGTCTCGTTCTCTTCTGTTTCTTCTTCCCCAGTTGGTGTGGAGTGCACTGGGGTGCAGTAGCCTTGGTAGCTGGTCTAGATTGGGATGCACTGGGTCGTTTTGATTTTGTTGCCCTTTTTCTCTTTTGCATGCCAGCTGCCTTTTCCTGCTCTATTCTATCCTTATCTGGGGTGTCAGTGAGGATACAGCTTGAAATGTTCTTTTGTTATTGGGCTCCTTTCCTGGCTGAACCCTTTGGATAACATGTGACAACCAACCCCCCAAAAAATGCGACGACCAACCCCAACTGGAATTTCTTGCTAGCATCAAGGCCAACAACAATCTGACTACTAATTAGCCTGCTACCAACAATCTAAACTTACCCTTCACACTTTTTTAAGGGTATTTAGGGTTTTGTTATAAACCCATTGTGTAAAAGCCTAGAAGAAAAATACTGAGGAGCTAAATATTTTCACTTTGACCTGAAAAACACAAACAGTCCTCTCACCTCAAATTCAGCAGTCTAACTCCAAGGAAGACTATGTAGGTGACCTCTGATCCCAATTGTGGATATTTACATACCAAAATTTAACAGGCAGCGCATTCTGGTTCCGAGATATAACGATTGTGACAAACAACCCGTGTGACATATAACCCCGTTCTCCCCTATATGCAGTAGATATAGTAGATATTTCGACTTCTCATTGCAGTGAAAGCATATGAAGTTATTGCAGTGCAATTCAGTCATAAATAATGTCACCAGTTACAGCTTTGTATTTGTTAGGTTGGTTTCCAATCGTGCTTTATAGTCACCATGTCCCATTTCCCTGTGCCCTGTTGTTGAACCACTGCTGTATGCAGCTCCCATCTAACAAGCAATGACCTCGCTGACCCTATGGCCTTGACTTTCATTTGGTGAAGAAGTTGAGAATATATATTTTTTTAAAGTAGTGTCTTATCAATCTTTGTATGACTACTTTAATACTTAAACTGATATTATTTGTTATGTTGCTTGAGCCTTAGCATACGGGATACATTGATAAAATAGGGTTGACCTGTCAGCTGTCGTGTACCTTCAGTTTTCCCCCCGTCCAAGTGACCCAACTCAATGGCTAAACATCCCTTATATAAATACCCACACATACTGAATTGAATCTTCAGATTTTACCAAGCTGAGTGATGTATGTAAATAACAAACCTGTAAATAGCTGTCTGATTTGGGCTAGGCTGCCATTTAGTTAGCTATATGGTTACTGAAGCTAAACATATACAGCTTTACTGTAATCTTACTCCAGCAGCCTACTACTCAATCAGCAGTGACCATCACCAGCGTATACTTACCTCACTGACAGTGAACATTTTGCAAATGTAATTGAGTGAATTTCCCATTCGTATGTTCTAAATAATTATATTTTTGAATATCTTAAAATAAATCTTTGGCTGTTATTGTCAAAAGTTCTGTAAATTCTTACTCTTGAACATGTTGCTTAAAAGGCCTCAAATGATTGTTAACAAGAAGTAATTGTGCTTTATATAGTATTGTAATCTACTTTGTGATGGATTTCACCTGGCCGGATTTTATTTCAATGTCACCTCATGTGCTGTAAGGAAGATTCATACAGAGAGTCATCAAAAATGTGATATGAAGTAAAATTCTAATTTTATATAAAAAAAGGTAAAAATACAAAGTAAGGGTAATATTTCAAGAGTTTATTTTTGTTAACAATGTATTAAATGTAGACACACATCTCTCCATGAACAAGATGCATTTGTGCTTCATATATATAAATATATATATTTCCCAAATGTTACATGAGATAATTTCAGCAAGGAAAAGATTACATGTTTCAAAAGAAACATACTCATGCTTGGACTTTTGTAAACGTTCAAATAAAATGGTTTTGAATCCAGATGTGGTGGATTGAAAACCGTGCCCCCCCCCTTTTTTTATTTATAATAGAGCAGATTGAGATTAAGGTTTTCAGAGTTAACCACAGACAAATTTTCACCCATCAGTTTATTTATTTTTCTTAGCAGGACAACACTTGGCACACTAACAGCTCCCTAACCTAATCGGTAACATACAGCAGGAAGGCACTGAAAGTGTTGTAGTGGTCGCTCGCATCACAGAGGAAGCATCCCATGGGCAGGTTGACGGATAGCTTGTCCCCTTTGTTCAGGGACAGGACCACAACCACGGTGGCACTGTCCTCTTGGTCGTTGGTGTTTCGGTCCGAGGAGCCAGCCATCACCACCCCGTTGACCTGCACACCGGCGCAGGCTGCCAGGCTGTTGCCAGGGGCCCCGGCGTCACTGTAGACGGTGAGGGCCACGCTGTAGACGCCAGAGTAGGGGACTGTTAGGATGCCCGTCTCTGTGCTGTAGCTCTCACCCACGTTGAGGAACACATGTTTGTAGACGATGACGGTGTTTTGGGAGAAGGGGCCGTAACACTTGAAACGATTCTGGTTGAACAGAGCCACTGAGACGGCGATACGGCTGGCTGGAAATTACAGAGAGGGAGACAGCGGATTAGAAGTTTGGCAAAGTAGACATTGATATACGCTCCGTATCGTTTAAAGCTGTACTTTGTAACTTTGCTTTTTGGAGTGTTTTTTTTTTGTTGTTGTTGCGACACCTCTGGTAGAAAGTGGTCATTACAGCGTCTTTGCTTTACCGCAATTCCGGACAGAGTTATTGTGGTTGGTATGGACGGTGTACTTATAATGTCATCATGGAGATAAACCAATTATTAGCGACTGAAAATAGTATTTAAAGAAGTCACAAAACAAATTCAATTGGGATGGTTAATGTGGAGAAAACGAGTGAGAAATAATATGATAGATAGCTTTTTTTATCGCAAATCTTACATAGAACAGCTTTAACAATGAGACAAGTCTTAATTGTGTGTGCGTGTGTGTGTGTGTGTGTGTGTGTGTGTGTGTGTGTGTGTGTGTGTGTGCAAGGGTGCTTTATTCATGATTGGCATGCTCTTCTCCTTTGTGTAACCCGCGGCTGTGTCACTCACCTTCGATAGTGTCTAGCCTTTGTTTGGCTAGAGTGTATTTATCCTCCAACTCATTCAGGCTGCTGTTAAAGTACGTGCTCAGCCTGTGTATCTTCTGCAGCATCTGACAGCAGCCACAGGCGCCCTGGTCCGTGGTGCACGCTGCACATGAGAAAACCCACATCAGTACACTTCAAGTTAAGCATGGATGCAGACATACTGACAATGTACCCACAATTCCTCACCACTGACTGCGGGCTCATCTTGTTCTACGCTGCTGGACAGTGGCTCCCAGCGAAATCTGGGCGTACCGAAAGCGACATGCAGTAGACACAGCAATACAATAGCTGGTGGGGGAAAGAGCAAAGGCATGTACCATTGAACCCACAAGGAACTTTGCATTATTTTCCTGTCAATGTATTGTTGTATATCTGAACCATTGCTACCTTTGTAAATAAAATCAGTCTCACCTCTCATGTTGACGCTTTTATGAGGACTGCTTCAGAAGGATGGAAGGAGTGATGGAATGATCAGTTGAGGAAGTTTCATGGATATATATTTTACTCAGAGTCCCTCCCTCAGAGTCCCTTTTTTTAATATGAAATAGTCCGCCCTATTTTTTCCCCATCATGATTGCATTACTGGGACTGTTTCATCGCTCATCGTCAGGTGCTCCCACTTTCTCAAATCGCAAAGTTGGCAGACACATGTCCCCCGGTGCTTTGTGTATTGTTGGTTACAGCCTCAGGTATCGTTTATTGTCTAGGAAGAGGTGTCTGTGCCCTCAGCAGACAAGCATACCGTCTGAAGACCTGCACGATAGTTCGAAGGATTTATTACGTTTTGTGCTGATGACATTGTACTTGACATGTTGAAAGCCACAAATTAGCTTCACTGACTCGGGCATGTGCACTTCTTTCGTTACGGATAAAGTCTGAATGTAGAAATTATTCACAGAATTAGAGATCCCCAAAAAACTAGGTTTTAATTTTGCCCACATTATGTTCATATTTCATTTAACATTATGTTCATATTACTGTTAAATGAATCGTTGAAAATTGACAATAAACCGTTCCTGTAACTGTGCGTGCATTTTTTTATATATATAGAAATGGGCAAAAGTTGCTCATCCAGGTTAGTTTAGCTCAAACACTGGTAGGGAGCAGGTCAAACAATAAACTTTACAACATCACTAGTCTCGGAAAGCCATACCAAACTACAGCAAGCAACGACATCACCAAATGGTCCTGTGTGCTTGTTTATTTACCACGTTTATGTTACTAGTCTCAAGTGAGTTTGTAGGGCAGAACTATTTGTCCACTGCCATGTTGATAAGAGTATTACAAACTTATCAATTAAATTAAAAAATATCCAAATAAGGTAACATTTGGAACAGAAAAAATGCGATGAATCGGGAGCTAACTATGTACAAGCATGCCATTAATCGCAATTAAATATTTATATCAATTGACAGCCCTAATATATAAAAACCCAAAACGTGAAAGTACAACTTCTACAAAATACAGCTATATTTGAGGAATTTTAAATATAGTTTGGATTATACAACAGATATGCACCAAAAATGTCTGAGAAAGGAATTTGGTTTCTATACCACTATCCCTCCACATAAACCACTTGGTTAAATGGTACATTTTGTTTGGTATTAAGTATTTTTTGCAATCTCTATCTCACTCAATGACATGGTCTCCAGTGGTGAAGGTTTTTTGCCACAAAGTAAAACTTTTTGTGAGAATGTGATGTAATGTAAAATGATTTGCTTTATTTTAATTCTATTAACTTGGTCCTTGTGTGTCTGTAACTACGTGGTATTATTATGCTGCGGCCTGTCTTGGCCAGGTCACCCTTGAAAAAGAGATTTTTAATCTCAATGGGTGTCTCCTGGTGAAATAAAGGTTATGAAATATGGATTAAAATAAGTATTAAAGATAGACCTGGAATCAAACTTTGTTTATAAGCGATTACATTACATGTGTATATTGCATTCATTTGAATGTATCTCTAGTTGCTGTGAGCCAGGTAGTGAAACAGGCTATAATTGCTCCCATATAATGTTTCAAAATGTAGTTGAGAAATATTTCAATCCTAAAAACAGCTTAAAACTTAGTTTTATGAACAACCAGTGCACCTTAATCAACAATCCAACTCATTTGTCAACAGCATCTGTATTAATATAGACATAAAATCAATACCTTCAGTTTCTTTAATGGAGAAATACAATGGCTGAAATAAAGTAACTCAGAATCCCAACTAGTTTGTTTAAAAGTGGTTTATTTTGATGGTGAGTCTCAGATACAGATTTCTTTTTAAATTCATATTTATTTCACAATTTACATCACATCATTTCAGTACTTCAAGACCAACAGCTGTTACAACCAAGATGCTTAAACAGCCTGATGTGGAAAACAATACATAAAAGCTTCTTTCAAATGTAGAATTACAAACTTGGCTTCCCTCAAGTGCTGATGTTGATAATTGTCAGGACAGGATCTATTGGAATAATTGTGAGGCATGATGGAATACAACAACAACAACAACAACAAACTAATCAAGGACGGCAGCATTGTGTTGGTATGGATGATAGCATGAGAGATCAGAGTGATTTGGGGCTACAAGTCATGCCTGTTTAGATTCAAACTAATTAAACAACCCCTTGGTTTGAGGCGAGCGAGAGGGTACAAAGCCCAGAGCAGCCACATTGCCCTCACTTGGTGGCATACAGCAGGAAACCAGTGAACGTGTTAAAGTGGCCTTTGCCATCGCAGATGAAGCATGCCGCGGGCATGTTGACAGCCACCTGGTCCCCTGCCGTCAGTTTAACGGCTATGACTATGGTGGCGCTGTCTTCAAAGTCCTGGCTGTTCTGTTCCAGGAGCCCAGACACCTCCTTGCCGTTGACCTGGAGTACGGCGCAGGTGGCCAGGTTGGTACCAATACGAACAGCGTAGACGGTGACGGAGAGGCTGTAGACACCAGAGGTGGTGACCGTGAACACACCGGTATCCAGGTCATAGCCACCTCCCAGGTTGATGAAGATATGTTTGTAGACGACCAGCCTGTCACTGGGGAAGGGGCCGTAGCAGTCGAGATTGACTTCATTGTTTAGAGCGACGGAGAAAGCGCTACGGTTGTCTGGAAAAAGCAGAGAAGAGGGAAAAAAAACAAGTAGTCAGGCTAGCGTAATACATGTCGATGTCTATGATTGGACAGTTTCTGGTGTTTAAAGCTATAGTGATTAACATCTGTTGTCCCCAAGGAATTCTGAGTAATTACAACAACACTGTGGGAAGGATCTACATGAAGTAAGCCTTCTGTGATGGTGCATGGTTTTCATACCTTCTGCTGTATGTCAATGTCTTTTTTTAGTAGGAGATTCAAGACCAGAAACTTGACTGTAAGCGGCATTCTTTTTTATGAAATAGTTACACACTATAGCTTTAAGAGACTTTGCTGATGTTCTGCACTTTCTCCTGGTTAGCGTGACTGGCGGCTATGTCGCTCACCTCTGATTCTGCTGAGGGTCGTTACTGCCTCATCCATTTCCTCAGCCATGAATCCATGGGTGAGGTTAAAAAACTGCTCCATCCTCTGTAGCTGTCTCTGCATCAGACAGCAGCCACATGACGCCTGGTCCAGAAGACACACTACACACACACACACACAACACACACACACACACACACACACACACACACACACACACACACACACACACACACACACACACACACACACACACACACACACACACACACACACACACACCACACACACACACACACACACACAGGAACACTCAGGCATTGACGTACTTCAATACATTGGATTGTGCTGCAGACACATTGACTTATTTCCTTAACAATCTCTCACCATTGCCTTCATCGGAGACTTCGCCATCTTCTACTCCATTCCAGGAATACTGACCCTGACCAAAAGCGACGTGCAGCAGACACAGCAGTGCAATAGCTGAGGAGGAAATAAGCAAAGACATGTTTCACTGAACCGAGAAAAAGTTTTGCATTTGATACCTTTGCTTTTCTCTGGATTTTAGTCGTACAATTCTACTCCACTACACTTTACATTTTTCCTCAAATTGCTTTTTTTCAAACCTGAACCAATTTATCTTACCACATTTTAAACGAGTTGAACCCTAATCAGTAACAAGCCATCTTCCATGAGGATATTTCTAACCTGGTTTACTTTCACTGTTTCTGAACGTTCGGTCGGAAAAAGCCAATGTGGATTCCAAGTTGCCCGATCATCTCCTTTGATCGGGGAACCAGATATTCGGGCATATATTCGGCATCGGGCATCTCCCTCACCAAATACTATGCCACTGTAGTTGCAACTTCTCTCACCTCTCATGTTGATGCTGGTTTTAACAGTGACGACTTCAGAAGGATGGCAGGCTCGTAGACTGGGCGCGAGACAAAAAGTCCTGGGTATATACTTTATCGGAGAGCCCCTCCCTTGTTACCTCTAAGTATTTATTCCTCCTCTTTTGACATCCACTCCCCCTGGCTTTGTCTGTCTATTTTTTTATTGTCCACCCTATTTGCCTTTATAACTGGAGATGTTTTTCTTCATCACTAGGGGCTCTCAATCTCTAAATAGCAAGCACAGGCAGACACACACACCCTCCAGGCCTTTGTTGATGATACTGATATGAGGTGTCCTTTATTTGGAGTTCAGTTTTCTCATCTGCAGCCAAATATTAAGTGAGCTGCAGAGTTGAAATTAGTTTGAGACTATATTACCACCTGGCTCAAAGCCAACAAATATGGAGGCTAATATTTGCTAATTACACTTGAAGGATAATAACTGAATGACTTTGAAAATACTTTGAAAATAATGTTGCACAGCTACTTCCGATACGTGGGGGGGGGGGACGATGTGATCCCTAGAGCCACTGCTAGTATGGCGAAGAAATTATAATACTTTGTCTGTATCTGTCCACTGTGAGTTCAACAGTGCAGTGCTAAACCAGGTGAGTGCTCCCCAGTGTCTCATTGTGGAGATTACAACAAAGTACCTCACAACATTACTTCTGTGTTAAATATCTGACCTGATTTATTTTCTTGTCATTTTTACAGGTATAGGTTGCACATTCCAATCACAGTTTCATCACATACAATCAGAAGGTGGCAGATAGCCACAAGAGTAAAAAGACCCAACTGTATTACATGACTCTGTCGTGAGTAAGGACATGGACAATTAGTGACATAGACAAGACATACAACAGTTTGAAAGCTAATTTCTGAAAAGGCTAGGAACAATAGAAATAAACCTACATTATCACTTTGCTTCAGTAAAACGATAACATTGGGTGTGAAGAAAGTTGAATATGATGAAGAAGAAAAAAACTGTCACCACAGAAATATTTCATGTTTATCAGCCTTACAAGTTGTCAGTAAGGGACCACTTTTCGTCAGTAGGGACTAGTTTGCTCACTTTAGTCAGTGGCATACAACAGGAACCCGGTGAAAGTGTTATAGTGGCTGTTGTCGTCGCAGAGGAAACATCCAATGGGCAGGTTGACGGCCAGCTGGTCCCCGGCGCTCAGTTGGAGGGCCAGAACAATGGTGGCGCTGTCCTCTTGGTCTTGTGTGTTATTCTCCCTGGGTCCAGCCACCACTATGCCGTTAACCAGCAGAGTGGCACAGGCGGCCAGGATGTTCCCAGGGGCCCCGGCGTCACTGTAGACGGTGAGGGCGATGCTGTAGACACCGGAGCGCGGAGCGGTGAAGATGCCGGTGTCGGCGCTGTAGCCGTCGCCCAGGTTGATGAAGACGTGCTGGTAGAGGATGATCTTGTCGACGGGGTACGGCCCCACACATCTCATGTTGGTTTCACTCATCAGAGCCACAGAGAAGGCACTGCGGCTGGCTGCAGAGACAGAGTGGGGAAGAGGACACATGTTGAGATGATACAGCCTTTTTTCATTTTATAGATCGGATTGTTTTTTTTTTTGTTGCATGTTTTTAAGAAGTAGATGTAATCATCAATCAGACAAGTAATAACATCGGAACAAATCCTTATGTAGGCCTAATAACCTTCAATACAGTGCTAGGAATGATTATGGAAAGTTTAGTTGAGTGCTTCCGAAGTTGAGATTCTTTTGTTCAGAGTGTTGAAAATAACTAATGTTTGTATACGAGAAATATACAGACACAAAAGACAACAAATCTTTATATTGTTTTCTCATATTTTGATACCTTTCACTCTCTTCTAGTTTGTGAAAGCCATGCACTTCCTTTGTCTCACCTCTGACATTGTTGAGGGCGTTCATTGCTTTGGTCAGGTCATTCTCCAGATGAGTGAGGCTCATGTTAAAGAAGGTCTTCATCCTGTGTATCTGTTGCTGCATTAGACAGCAGCCACAGGACGCCTGGTCGGTAAGACATGCTAAACACACGCAAAAGGGGTGCACATTAGAGTAGTGGATGCAAACACACTGATTATATACAGTTGGTCCTATATGATTGGACTTATTTTTCTTTATAAAAATCTCTCACCATTTTCTGGATCGGTGTCTCTATCCTCGTGAGGTCCGTTCCAGGAAAAAATGTCGGCTTGGCCGAACGCTGCTTCAAGCAGACACAGAAGAACAATAGCTGTGTGAAGAAAAGCACAGGCATTAGACAATCATCATAACATTGACTGCAGTGATAAACACACAACATGTCACCCTTTTTTCATCTGAACATCTCAAACGTTTCAACCGTCTTCACATGAACTTCAACTTGTTTTCTAATTATAATGAGTCTCACCTCGCATGGTGATGCTGATGCCTGGTTGATGGTAGATGGAAGGATGGCCTCAAGAAGGGGACAAGGTGACAAGGTGACTGATTGTAGAGTATAGAGACACACGTATATATATGTACATATTTGTCCTGTTAATTCTATTCCCCTGGCTTCAACGTGGCTCCTCCCTGTCCCCCCCATGTTATTATATATCTATACCTTTCATTTATGAGGTGGGACGGGGGGGTCTTCACAGACACACTCACACCAACATGCATACATACATACACACACCCTCCAGGGCTTTTGTGTTTTAGATATAGGTCAGGTATCATCTATCCTCAGTCGTCCACATGGTGGACATGCCCATCAGCACATACAGATAGCATGTTGTCTCATTGCTTGCAAGTGCAATGATTAAAAGATTGTGTTTTTCACATGAGCATCGTCAACAGGAGAGTTATCGCTGATGTGAGCCCAGATTGATTTGTGTCCATCAAATCAATCCTTTACATTATCAGCAGCAGGAACACAACAGTATTCTTTTCTATACCAGCAGATATTATCTTTCAAGATATGTATTTTACAGTGAGGAGGCCATGCAGCAGGCCATGCAGGCCTTCAGTGATCATGATATATTTCTAATTCCTCCAACTTTTTCAATCAGGGCAGACTAGGACAAGGTCATGCCACCACATGTAAAATGAGAGTTTCATTGTCTTCCTGTGAATAGTTTCGAATGACATGTTGTTTACCAGCACAAAGCACTTTGCTCCAGAATCTTTGAAATAAGAGAGAAAAGTGTTTCCTCTAAGAAGGTGACCAGTTCGGATGTGAGAATTGATGTCAAAATGAATCAGATCGATCATCAGGTTAGGTTTTTGGTCAGGTTTTTTTATTTGATTGATTTGAATTTGAATTTTCCTTGAACAATCAAAAATATTTAAAGGAAAAACTGATGAAAACACAAAGATAAATCACAAACGTAGATAAAGCAATTCGATTATACTGCATCAAAGAACAAAATAGATAAGTTCGAGAAGGAGCCGGCAGAAGCACAATGCTTATATATTCCTGCCCCTACTTTATAATATTATATTATATAATAAACAAGTATATTCTACATTTTTAACTACAGGTCATATAAAAACCTACATACAACAATACATCATCATACCCCAACATACAACACGTCTTAACTGTGTCAAGCAAAAAGAGTGGGTAGGACAAAAGAACAATGTAGGTCAAATAGGTCTTTGGAAATCCCTGTGGGAATACTGAAGATACCACAGGTCACTAAAGAATGGAGGGCGGGGGGGGGGGGGCTTAAAAGCATCCAGGTGACCGAGGTGAAGGGAAGATACGATCAGCAGCACTCTGGTTACTCTTTATGTAGTTACATAAGATGGTATGCTTACACACTATGCATTGACCTTCATATCATTTACAGTAATTACTGAAATCATAAAGAACACAGATATCCTCAGGATACTTTGATGCAGGTGAGGTTTACATTTTTAACTTACAGATATCATCATGACGTTTTGCTTATTCATTTATGTATTTCCATTTGTTAATTTTTTGTGTGACTTCGGCAATATCTTACTAATAAAGTGTACATTTGCATGTCTAAAATAATCTAGATCAGATTATTTAATTTTTACAATTTACTAGTGTCCACAGACACAGATTTTAGATACTACTTGTTTTCATTTTCTTAATCAAAAACTACTATGTAGTAGCCTGGCATTCCCAGACCTGCCACTAGGCGCCAGATATCAGGGTCTGGATTTCCAGGCTGACTATGTAGTCTACAAGTCTTTAGAATGCATTTTCAGCATGTTTTAAGAAGAACAATCAACAATTTATGAAAAAATCCTAATCCAATATACAAACGCAAACAGAAAAGGTTTAGTAAAATATGCACCTAAATGTACATTTTGGACTTTGATTTATATCTGGATGTGAGAAAAGAAGTATGTCTAAAAAAAGATGAATCGATGAAATGTTTGTTTGTTCTTTTATTAAATTACAAAGACATTTTCAGAAAACTGACATCACATCACTAGAAAATAATATCTTTACATTATTGTTTTGTCTCTAGAAACATTTCCTGGAGCAACAACACATTTAACTTCTTCTAAAAGTGTTCCATGTTTCGAAACAGAAAAGTAGGTTATATCAAAAACATATTAATGTACAACTCAATCCAGCTGGCAGATAGTCACTGCCGCCCTGTCCCTGCCCAGAACCTGAACCCTGGGTAGAGTGGGCCTGTGAACTGGGCCTGGTGCTGGTGGATGAGATCAGCCTGGTTGTTGGTGATGCGGTAGAAGGCCAGAATCCCTGTGTGCTGGTCCAGATAGACACCAATCTGTCGGGCTTTAGGTGAGCCCAGCAGTGTTTCCTGGCCATCGTGCCAGAAGGAGAAGCCGGTCCCAGACCAGGACAAGCTCCAGGACTGAGCGTTATGGCCCAAACGGCTTTTGTTATCAGAATCTTTAGGTTCCATCTCCTTGTAGGCCACGGCAATAGTGATCTGTGTGATGGAACGGCAAGAAAAATAGATTAGGAAAGCTGCAAATGGAAGTGAAAGGTAATTGTAAAGAAGTTTCCTCAATACCTACAAGTATCACGTCAATGACTGGCTCATATTTTTTGTTTACAGCCAAGGCTGATAGAAACAACATTATTTGTGTCAGATATTTACTCAAATAGTAAGTATTGTACAATTCAAAATTATAAAAAAGCCAGGAATCTCTTAATTTATTATAATCGTCTTGGGCTTGACATTTCACTCAAAACCACAAAGGTTTAAAAATAAAAAAAAAAGGTTTTGGGTGGTGAAAGGACATTAAGTCCAGATCAGTTGGCTGGAGAACTGTTTCATGCCCACTACTCAGTTGTAAATTGGGCAAAAAAAGACTGTACGATCAGCATATCCTGAATCCACAGGTCTCAGTCGCGATCTGACTTGTGCTTTAAATTATTTTAAATTAACTTAAAATTCAGGAATCTCTGCCTATAGCTGAAAACACACATTTCGCCACTGATGTCTAAGGTTCTACCTTCTGGCCGGTCCACTCCACCTCAAAGTAATACGGGTTCCCTGCCAGTGCCTCTCTGCAGAGAACCTGCCTCCAGAACTGGAAGCGTTCAGGATGATCTGGTGGGTTCTGGTTCTCTGCCCGCATCTTGCCCTTACGACCTCCATCTGACAGCTGCACGTGGCGATACACAGTGTTGGGGTCCATGGTGGGTTCGAAGCGAACTGAGGAAAGGAGAGAATGCAGTTTAATGAAGACACTGGACCTCCCAGAAGGCTTTGTGATTCTGTTTTGTTCCATTTCATATTGTGGAGAATAACGGACTTACATTTTAGCAATTCTTCTCTTGTCTTTGGTTCTGGACAAGCAAGTCCCATTGCTGGTACAGGAGGTGCTAAGAAACAAAAACAAAAAGGTATTAATTAATCAAATCAGGGACCAAAGGTTGTCCAAATCAAATCAAAATCAAATCAGTTTTATTTGTATAGCCCAATATCATAAATTGACATTTGCCTCAGTGGTCTTTACATTCCATACAATATGATACAATATGACACCCTGCCCTTACACCCTTAGCTCGGCTGAGAAAAAAAACCCTTTACCGGGATTAAAAAATGTTTGAAGAAATCTCAGGGAGAGTTGACAAAGTAAGGGATCCCTCTCCCAGGACGGACATGCTGCAATAGATGTCATAAGTAGAGAAAATCACAAAGGATTTTGGTCATTGGCCAGATGTTTACATAATACTAAAGTAGAGCGCGAATAGTGTGGATACAGGAGGACTTCAGATGCTGCCAGAGGGGGAGCCGGATCCACACTGTCTCGTTTCACCAGGGAAATCTAAGGTCCACACCACACTTGCTATGTCTACAAGGTGACGTAGTTGCACTGCAGTGTGTGCATCTGTATTAACCTTGGATTTGAGGACGAGGGCAAGGTGGAGGGGGGGCTGAAGCGTCATGTCCAGAAAGATCTGGAGAAAGGCAACAAAGTGAAAAATGAAAACCAAATGACATCTCAACTCCATCGATGATGGTTTCACCATGTGCTGATGAAGCAACCTTTCTTATTCTTACCTTCAGAACATGCAGCACCTAGGGAATGAGATTTGGACAAAGACTGTTGCCCTGGATGGGATAAGAAAGAATAAATGAGATAAACAAACAATGTAGGCTCAGGGACTTTCTAATAGCTAGATGTATGTGTTTTCAGGTCCAAAAGAAGTCACAGAGATATTCATGAGTAAGTAACTTACTTATAGGCCGTCGAGGTGGCAGCAGGGGAGGGCCATCTATCATCTCATACACTAAGGAAATGAGTGCACAACACAAATCAGAATGTGACATTTTCTGCATTCTGAAACCAACAGTCAAAATCAACATGTTTCCAGCTTGAACATTATGTATATGCGCTTGTGACTTACTGGGTGATTTGAATATATTGTACCTGTGTTTTGCGCAGCGGCACTGTCATTAGCTGTTGTAGTTCCTCCTGCTGCTGCACCATTGGGAGTTGGAGCCATGGGGTCATTATTCACTGCAAAGAAAATAAAGTTTTGACATAGTAGCGGGCATTTGGGGGCATTTTTGTGTTTCTGTGTGTGTGTGTGTGTGTGTGTGTGTGTGTGTGTGTGTGTGTGTGTGTGTGTGTGTGTGTGTGTGTGTGTGTGTGTGTGTGTGTGTGTGTGTGTGTGTGTGTGTGTGTGTGTGTGTGTGTGTGTGTGTGTGTGTGTGTGTGTGTGTGTGTGTGTGTGTGTGTGTATGCATGTGCCAATTTGCAATTGCGCCCTGCCGGGATGTTTCCAATGTATGTCTATCTGCCAAGGGCTCTTAAGGCCAAAGTACAAACTAAATGTTGCACAGCGATGAACAGGGAGAAATGTATGTCTGGTTTACATAATAAGCTTTCTCCAGATTTAGGAAAATTCAATTTTATTGAACTTAAATACGTAAAGACGCTTTCACACCGAAGAATAGACAAATACAGTACATATACCTAATGTGAGGATCTTGGTCAAGCTGGCTTTGCAGAGCTCCTGTATTGAATCTTGTAGTTCCTTCACGGCTGAGCGGATGGAGGCTACCACTGCTTCCTCCTGACACAGTACTGACTCTTCTGTGGCACCCGTCTGACCAGGCTGCTCCATGGTGAAGAAATTCTGGAGAACAGATTGAATAGTATTGCAATTAAAAACAGCTATTCTCATGTTATTGATTTACTCTCCAGCAGTATGTTTATCCAGTAAAGACAATTCCCAGCAACCCCCATGGCTCAGAGTGTGTATATACCTTCAAGAAGCAGACGTGGTCCTGCATGTCTGCCAGCCTGGCCATCTCTTGACTCTTCCGGTGCAGCTGTGCCACCTCCTGCTGCAGCCTGTGGATCTGCCCCTCCACCCGGCTGCCTAAAGAGGTCTCGTGGGTGCTCAGGAGCTCACCCACTTGGCCGCCCATTAGATTCACGTTTTTGACAAGCTGCGTGAATAAATCTGTACTCTCTTGCCCAAGAGCCTGCACCAAGGCCTGGGATAGAGCACCAGGAAAGGAACAGAAGGATCAAGCAATGAGGAAATGATTAAAAGAGGGTGAAAGGAATGTGAATGTTTGTCCTACACAGATCAGGACATGAGAAATGGTGACTTGTGAGTTTTTATACCTTGTGTTGGCGAGCACTATGTGGGAGCTCATTAAGCTTCTTTTCAGTCTCCTTGATTTTCTTCTGTGTGTCCACCTGCATCTGAACAAGCTCTTTCTACACACACACACACACGCACACACACACACACACACACACACACACACACACACACACACACACACACACACACACACACACACACACACACACACACACACACACACACACACACACACACACATACCATATGTTATACAGAAAATCCCCTTTAAGAACTTTGGCAAGAATTCAACACTAAAGACAGTCGTTTTACAAGTAGCCTACTTCAAGTTCAGCTGCATTTTTTCAAAATACTTGCATACTTTTGAAAACACATGTTTTGAGTCATCTGCCTTCAGTTCCTGTTATACACAGAGATCAACATGAGAGAAGAGAGCCCTACATATGAGCACAGCTGATATTAACCATGGTGTGCATCACATACCTGTCTGTTCAGCCTCTCTTCCTGTGACTGGAGCACACGGTGTCCCTTGTGTCCATGCTGGTAACACACCTCACACACACACTCCTCGTCCTCTTGGCAAAACAGGTCCAGGGGCCACTTGTGTTGAGGGCAGAGTCTGGGCTCCACCGTGGGAAGCTGAGGGTAGATGCTGCCTTGCCTCTTCACTATAGCTGGTAGCACCTCCAGGTAGATAGGCATCGGAGGTGGGGCAGAGGAGACGGCTGTGGTGGAGCCATGATGCTTGAGGCTGTGTGTCCTCAGTTTCTCCATAGCCTCCACAAGCAAAGTGCTCTTGGCCAGCGAGGGTCGAGGTTGGAACACCTGCCGACACTGAGGGCAGCTGTACTGACCCTTGCCCTTTTTCTTGTCCCAGTGGCTCTGGATACAAGCCAAGCAGTAGGAATGTCCGCAGGGTAGAGTGGCCGGCTCCTTCAGGGTGTCCAGGCATACTGAGCAGACAAAGGTCTCCTCTTCACACCAGGCTGAGGCCATGGTTGCTGGGTGGAATGGAGAGGGATGAGATGTCTAACTTCTTAGATGTTAGGCCTGATCGTATGGACAAACAAGGCTCCCTGTTTGAATAAGGTACCAGAACTAGAAATAATGCTAGCAGGTGTTCTAACTTTCTAAGTAAAGGCACCCAAGATGGTGAGGCTGAAATGCCAAGTCACATGTGTAACCTGCTGCTTAAGAACTAACGCAACCTGGGCCCAGGGTGGGACTGGTAAAACAGGTGGAGTGAGGAGTTTCTCTCCTGTATGTCATCAGTGGTGTGCAGTCTGTCACATGATGAATGGAAGTCTCGTGAACTAATGGCATCTTAATACCTAATACCGCAGTCGAAAAATGAAAAACAATGGTATTATTTAATGTTCTGAATTTGAAAAATATCAGTGAGATTTGCCCTTAGAAACTAAAACCTAACAGCTTCCAGTTGATTGAGTAGACTAGACGTAGTGAAGAGGAAAGACAGGTTTTTCACCTTTGAGGACATGACTGCTGATGTAAATTAGGGGGTTCCTCAATGGTTTCGTTACTTTATGCCAAGTGTTAATGTAATGTCTCACTAAAACCCTCCATTGATCATCAAGGATAGGCTACAATCCTTGATGGAAGAGTTGTGAAATGAGTGTGACGTCACCACTGCGCACTGAGGGCAACCGTGACACGCATGAAGCTGCTCTGCGCAATAGTGGAAGCCGGTGAGCTAAGTGCTAAGCTAGGCAACAGGCTAGCCGCTCTTCACTCAACTTTTAAGGCAGGTGCTCTCAGCTTTGACTTTACCTTAATCTAGAAAATTGTTATTTGGCGTGTTTGCTGAATTCGTAAAGGAAATGTGGGACCCTTGGCATTGACATAATTTAAGTTGAGTGTCGGGATACGACATTAGAATACATTTGTTTTTTTGTTGTTCTGTGTCCCAGTTTAATGCTAATATGTTAACAGGCTAGTTAGCCTGTGTACACTTCCAAATTCCAACAGGTGATTCTTGAACAAAATAAAATATTGACGACTACAAACTTAGCGTTTGATAGTGTACGTTGAGTAGTGGAGAAACAGCAAACCAGATACTTTATCGCACAGTCAGTGTTGTACATTAGCTGAGCTAGCTTACTAGCAGTTGATGTTGGAACTGAGTGCAAACTTGGGGTCAAACAGCTGGTCATTGTGGGTTGAAGTCAAGATAAAATCAGTTTTCCGGATCCGTAAACGCTTAGACCCACATTTTTTAGATAACGTCAAGGTATTGCAGTGGTGACTGCTTGGGGGAATCTCTGAGCTTAGATGTTGGCCTACCCCATAGACTCACCAGCTCATGTTAACATTTTAGCTAAGAGGTAATCACTCCTCCTCCGCTGTGGTAGGTGGAGACAGGTGGCATGTATGGTTCACGTGAGCTGTGAGATATACTGAACTTCACATGATCAATGAGCCTCATTGACTGATGCATATATGTTTTTGTTAACTCTTTTTCTAGGATGTTTCGGGGGCCCCAGACCCTGAGTCGGTCTTGTCCCATCAGGCCGTTGCTGCTATTGAGAGACTCCCACATTTCTGCCTTCTCTGAGCACACTGGTGCCGGGTGGCAGGGTGCAGCAGACGTGAAGAGGAGATATGAAGGAAGTAAGAAGGGGTCTTCAGCGACCACAGAGACTGTATCCTGTGCAACACAGCTGTCTCTGCTTAGCTTGGACCAAGCACATCATCAGCTGAAAGAAGCTTCATTCACAAACCTTCTATCCAAAGCCATTTTGTCCAGCCATCATCACCTCTCTCAGGTTTCTGCCTCTGCAAAGGACAAACAGACGCCAGATTCTTGGAAATGCAATGTAGGGGAACACTTTGGTCAACATCTCAAAGCTGTGAGCACTTATAAGGACTGTTTAATCAACACAAGTTGCCTTCAACCCTCGAAAAGGCCTTCGGACATTTGCCAAGCTTCACTAGCACTCGGTGTCGCCAGTAAGACTCGGTGTAACCTTCTTCAAAGCCATTTACAAGACGCACAGCACTTAGCTAAACCCTTCTGTTTGTCGACACGCACACCGTGGATTTTGAACCACTTCCACAGTACACCACAACCCTCCCCCGGCCTCTCTCTTCACCAAACCAGAGCTGTCCACCAGGCTGCTGCTCAGGTGGTGGACTCCTGGAGAGACTGTTTGTCCCCTGAGAATGAAAACCGCTGTCGGCAGAGCCTGGGGCCCAACTTGAAGCTGTACGAGACGGACAAGGGGAGAAAAGGGGCCAGCCAGAGCCCGGGAAAGAACCAGGGCAGGTGTGCAGCAGTCCTGGTGTCTCTCTGCTCTGTGGAGGGGGAGCCGGCCTTTCTCTTCACTTTGCGCTCCAGCATGCTGAAGGGCAATCACAAAGGAGACGTCAGGTTAGTGGCAGGATAAGACACCAAAGTGTTCAGCAGACTCCTGGATGTATCTGTTCTATTTTCAATTCCTTTGTAGCTTTGCAGGAGGGAAGCGTGATCCGTCAGACAGAGATGTGGTGGCCACGGCGCTGAGGGAAGCCCGGGAGGAGCTGGGTGTGAACGTGGCAACAGAGAGGGTCTGGGGCATCCTCAAGCCTCTCAGGGACAGGGTGAGTGCAAGGGCCGTTATGCCTGAAAGAAGTCAGCTTTGTCATAAAGTTAGGCCGGAGGTGAATCTGTCTTCTTATTGTTTTGTGACTCGCATAGACACTAGGGGTGGGAAAAATAATCGATTCTCCGACGCATCGCGATTCTCTCTCGAACGATTCTCTCTCGAACGATTCCGAATTGATTCAGAAAAGTTAATAATCGATTTACTGCGCATGCACACCACACAAGTTTGAGTTGTTAAAAGTGGCGACAAAAGGGCTGAGAGCAGCAAACCCATATGACCTGCACTGGCTATGTGTCTGTTTACGTTTTTGTATGAGAGCTGAATTCCAAGCCATACTTTTTGCACAATGTGTTGAAATGACATAGAAAATAATAGAATATAAATCCTATAGAAACATGGTTTACAAGAGTAGAAAGTAAATTAAAGTGAATCAGTTTAGTTTTTACATACTTCTGTGAGGGAATTTTGGGTCTTTAGTTGTAATATTAATGGTAAAGATTAATAGGTCATATATGCCTATCTTCTGTGTCTGTCTCACAGACTCTAGGTCAGCCTTGGAGCCTGTTAGGAGACACTTAGGTCAGTTTTATAGATAAAGTCTCATCTCCTTCTACTCCAGAATGTTATGGTTCACTGTGTTCAGCTCTGAACCAAAACATTGGTACGCTTGGTGCCCGAGCCGGGGAGGTGATAGAGATAGCGCGAGGTTAAAACACAGCTCTAAGCATGAGTTTGTCAGAATTGAAGTGCAAGTCACGAGAGTTGCAGTCCGGTTCTCCTTGGCCAAGTCTGTAATAAATATCACTTCATAATTCATCCAAGTCTCCTGAAATATTCTTCCATTTGAGTTGACCTCCAACCTTAACAGAACTTCCTTCACAACGTCCATATTGTGTTGAAATGCAAGCTGCATTGATTATTGCACTGTTCATAGAAAGTCATATTTGTGACAAGAAAAGCTTTTCTCTAATACAATATTAGAGAAGGTAATTCATCTGTTGATTGTATTTAATGATCATCACAAAAGTAGGAAGTGATTAGCAAACTCTGAGTAGCACACTCATATGTGTATATAAATATATTTTTGAAAATCACACAAAGGTATGTAAGTTAAAAAAAAAAATTGCATCGGGATGCATTGAGATCGATTTTGAATCGAATCGTTGACCTCTGAATCAGAATCGAATCGTGAGGTGCCAAGAGATTCCCACCCCTAATAGACACTATTCATTACTAAAACAAGGTTTTCATTCTCAGAGCCTTTTGGAATGTGATCATTTTGAAAACTGCTGATTTGTGTCTGTTGTGTCTCTTACCAGTCTGGGATGATGATTGCTCCTGTGCTTGCTAACCTTGGCCCCTTGGAGGAGTTTTCCTTCAAACCAAACCCTGGAGAGGTACAGTCATCTTATGTTTTATATCTACTTGAAATGGGCAGGTTTCCACACGTATAAATGTGACACATAGTTTTTCTTTTGGACATAATGACTGCCTATGTATTTATTAAGCCATGTTTTATGGTTTGTCAGTGAATGTTTAAAGAATGTCTCTCTTAGGGCGTACTCACATTAGAACATCTGTACCATACCCAAGTACGTTTGCCCCCTGAAATCTAGTTGGTTGGAGCAGTGTGAGTGTTCTGTTCGGTACTCAAGCACGGTACACTTCCTCAGCCCTAGCACAGTTGGGAGAGGTGTACTCGGCCCACGGTACATATGCTAATGAGCCGGCACAAGCACGTGCATAGACGGCCATTCTGCCGTCAATTTATATGAGACTCAATACTCAATAGAGCAACTGACATTTAAAGAAAACTTTGAAGTGTTCACGTTGGTCTGATTTTGAAGTGGAATGTTTGCTGCAAAATTGGTCGGTTGAAAAATATAAATATAAAATCTGATATAAATTCGCTCCAAACCCCAAACTCGCACACATATATATACATGGTGACGTATGGCAAGAAGCAATCATGCTTAGGCCTGGATAATTAGGAGCCGTGTGAGTATAGGCCAGTGGGAGAGGGTGTTCAATTGTGCTAAGGCACGGTACCGTACAACTTGTCCTAGAGTGAGTGTGCCCTTAGTGGGTGTATGTTATCACACCACAGTCATACCTGGCCTTGATATACAGTACACCAGAGATATATTTATAGTCGGTTTACTTACCGTATGGCACTTTCACCCAATTTCGTCCTGTGGTGACTTGCTTTTATTTTATATTATCTTGGACAAATTGGAATTTAACAACTTTATAAACCCACCTATTTTGTCGTTGTTCTATTTTAAACCAAAGTTTCTAAATTGTGCTTCCTTTGTCTGTTTTCCCTTCAGGTAGAGGAGATTTTCACCTTGTCCTTGTCCCACTTATGCAACCCTCAGAACCGCGGCTACACACACTTCCGAACAGGTGACAAGTATGGATACACCCTCCCAGTGTTTCGTAACGGGAAGCATCGAGTGTGGGGTCTCACAGCCATCGCCCTAGACCACACCCTGAAACTGGTTGTCCCATCGTAGCAGCTCAATCACAGTTACTGTATACTGTCAGATACACTCGCAGTATGAAAGCACACCTGTAATGTGACTCAGAGCTTTTTTTTTATATAACAAATGTGAAATCAAGCTTTGTGCAGCAAAATCATGTCAGGAATCAGTGTTAATGTAAAATATTGTCTCACACCCAATTTCTTTCCTTTCTGGGAATCGTTGCTGTCATAAGAAATTGTTTTCAACGTATGCACTTTCAGAGCCTCTGTTGTATAAGAGTCTCCATTGAATGGATCAGGTTTAGAAAGAAGGTGGCCCGCTGAGTCTGTCACTGATAAAGAGCAGGTATTGGATGTCTTGGACATTAAGTTTTAGAACAGATATGGTGTTATGCAGAGCCAATGCTTTAATTTACCTGATTTATACTTACCTCAACATTATCCATGTTTATAATTAATTAATAATATTATATATATTATGGACAACATAAAAACATTAAATGCATACAAATCCGCCTTTATTTCAGCTTGAGATCTTCTGTACCACCGTTACCAATGAAATGGATTGTACCAAGTTACCAAGAGATTACCTTTTGCCACTCGAGGCTTGTGTTTGTTACATTGTATCCTGTGTAGCGAAGCTGCAACAGAGTTTATGATTTCCAGTGTGATTCAGCTCATTTAAAAGTTCATCTAACACTACATCAAATCTGGACGGCTCATAAACACAGAAATGATATTAGCACTTCATGTGATGTGTGTTGACTGAAACATCCAATAAAGGTGTTTTTAAAAGGTATTCTCTCTCTGTTTATTCTTCATAGGCGAGATCTGTTTTTAACATGATTGATATCATAGCAACAATAGGGCAAAGAGACTATTTACAACTGATGGATTTCTTTTGGAGAGGTAAATTGAAGACTTTCAATATTGATTTCTGAATCACAAAAACTTATTTTTCTACTTTAAAACCTTTCCTTTTAAAATGGCTACTATGCCACCATTATCTGCATTCACCACAGGCTGCACAGAGTTACAATCATGCTCCGAATCAAACCACTTTCAACAACACAGCTCTTAAATGCTGAATCCAGTCTGTTTTCAGTCCAGTTCTGGAAAATGCAGCAGGCCTTTCGCTCCTGAAAACGCTGCACAATTTCATCTGTAATGAAACATTGTCTTGAAAGATAGACTTGGGGTGTGGAAATGATTGTGGAAAGAGTGAAGCGTCAAGGCAGCGAGCACTCCATGGGGTCCTGTGAGTCGGGCAGGAGGTGGCAGTTGAAGGGCCAGCTGAAGGAGAAGAGATCCAGGGCTTTGCTGCACTGCTGCTCTGCGGAGGTGCAGACTGAGCGGCAGGGCTGGAGCACTCCTCCCTGAACACTGCACTGGGGCAGAAACATCCCACACAGCAGCCTCTGCAAGGGCTCGAAGCACGCCAGAGCCATCAGCACCTGGAACACAATGAAAAACACGAAATTAAAGGTGAAGTTTGAACGTGACCGTTGCTGAGAGAAGCTCATTCCAGTTTTAAAATATAGAGCTAAGGACAAAAGGTTTTGCTGTGGCTGCTCCCAATCTCTGGAACAGTTTTCCCCTGAGTCTGGGAACTGCCTTAGTCTATTGACCAGTTTAAATCGTTGTTGAAGACTCACTTTTTTGCATTGGCCTTTAGTAAACACAAGTTGAGCTTTTGACACTCAATACTTCCACTTTGGCGAACTGATGTTTTTAAATGTGCTATAGAAATATATTTGACTTTGACTTTAAGAATATAGGCTAGGACGGGCATAAATAAGCTTGTTGCTTCAGCCTAAGTGTTTTCAGTCAATATTTGCTGTTGAATTGAGTTTACAATGTTATGTGTGTATAATTGTTTTTTTTATAATGACTAACTGAATAAATAACTACTACTTTTACCCGGTACTGTCGCAGGAGTGTGGCGGCTTCCCTCTGGTCACCGATGGACAGCCAGATGTTTGGGAATGAGGTGAGGTTGTAGCTGAGGCCTTGACACATCTCTACCTCAATGGACTCACATGATGAAGCTGTGGACATGGAGAAAATGAATCGTTCCTATTCTTATTATTGGCCCTATAGTTAACCACAACACTTTCAACATTTGATGCACTTAACCTCTGTTTGTAGATGTGTGTTTTGATTATGTGTGTTTTTATGTGTTTTAAGTGTCTGTATGTCTGTCTGTCTCTCTAATGGAAATGATCATAGGTCAGTGCCTTAACATATCTGTTCTATTCATCGTGCAAACAACATCAAAACTCTGGAAACATGAACTATTGTGTGTGAGTCTCTGTGGAGGGACAGTGATCGGGGTCAGAGATAACAGTGGCTCACTGAAGGAAGGGAAGGTGGAGTTATCACAGCTCTGTTCGTCTGCTCCGTCAGGGCAGTCGTTCCATCCGTCACACAGCCACTGCTGCTGGAGACACTCCCCCGTACTGCAGGCAAACTGCCTGGGCCGCACGTCCCTTTAGATCAAGCAGGGAAACACACAGCAGACGGTTACCGAAAGTTTAAAAAAAGGGACTGAAGAACAAATGATGAGGGAAACTGTATAGGGAAAGGAGGGATCAGGAAATGTATTTATTGCCAGGTATGTTCACACATACAATGAATTTGCTGTGCTATGATGGTGCATAACAATACAGTAAACAGAACGCAAGTTGAATAGTATATCATGTAAAAAATATATACTAAAAGTAAAGAAAGTTGTGTATCTATAAGCTCTTTAAGAGAAAGAGCCGTGCAATTTTGTTCCCGTTCAGATCTTCAACTGCTCTTCACTTTCAATCATTTAAACGTTGAAAGGAGTTGAGGCAAACAAAATGTGTTGAGAGCAGATGTAGGTCATGTAGAAAAAGGGAAGCAGAGAGGAGAAAGAACATGACAGAGGTGAGGTTAAAAGGAGAGGAAAAAGGAAAACAAAGGAGAAAATATGGCAATAAAGAAGGTTAATAGGCAAGTAAGACAATAGAGGCCCCAGTAGCACTTTGGTTAAACATAAATTAGCTTTAAAATAGCAAGAACTCACTGCCCAGCATGGACACGGCCTGGTACGTTGCGTTGAAGCCGCTGTCGGCCACTCCTCGTCGGCCACAAACACCACCGTCATGTGGGGCCCGGAGGAGGTCAGGTCTGGAGGGAAGGTGCTACCACAATACCTGACACAAAGGAAGGAGGACAAAAACAAAAGCTGCTTTCGAACATTGTGGTTGGATAAACACACACACACACACAAAACACACACTGATCCTTGACATGCAGGATTGAAATAACAAAGAAATGATCTCTGAAGCTATACAGTTACATTGAATCTGGATCTGAGATGATATAATGAACAGAATGAAAGATGCAGGCTGTGGTTGGCTCTCACCTTCCGAGCACTCTTCCCGCTGCAGTGTCCCCGCTGTCGTGCACCTCCACATAGTCAAACTCACACACATCCTGAGCCTCCAGGCTGAAGTTCCTGAAGCTCATCGTAATGACGTGACCTTCCTCGACAGATATGTGCCATACGCACAACTGATGGGAAGCACAAGGAACACCATATTAGCAAACAGCATAACTTTCAAGGCCCTGTAAAAAATTTAAAAAATAGAGTTTGTAGAGTGTGTGTGGCAGTGTACATTTGTTAAATTGTACCTGCTGGTGAGGATAAGGCCCGGGATGGTTTGGACTTGACAGGGAACCATATGGCCCAGTCTCCTTCCCACCACATTCTGTGACAAAAGGAAAAGAGAAAAAAAAACAATGTGAGCTTGAGTTCACTGCTGTGTCCCATGGCTTTTTCTAGTGTGTGCTCCTTCCCGTATGTTAACTCTGCCTGCACACTCTCACCTCTGTGTTTGTGGCTGCAGTTTGCCTCGTCTGCTTGGTCCTGGCAGTTAGGATGACCGTCACACACAAACACAGGCAGCACACAGCGACCACTGTCACACATAAACTCTTCTCTGGAGCAGCTCTCTGAGAAAACACAGGTGATACATTCAAGGATGCACATACTGTAAATGCATAATACTGTAAGTCAGAGTAAGTGTATTGGCAGATGCACACAACACACACACACACACACACACACACACACACACACACACACACACACACTACTGACTGTGTCCAGGCAGGATGGCCCTGTACTGTGCAGTGAAGCCGCTGCCTGCGATGCTGCTATCAGAGCGGAAGGTGACCCACACTGTGCTGCTGTTTGTGTTGACTGTCGGCGGCGCCACATTGCCACAGAACCTGCAGGAGTGAAGGACAGACATTTCAATGAGTTCAACCTTTTATCTGAACAACCTGTTGTTATTTTTCTTTGCCACATCCCAATTCAATTACATTCAATTCAGTGACCTTCATTTCAGCTCGTGAGGCACTGAGGTTGCCCTTGTTTACAGTGAAGAGCAGCAAGAGAAAAAACACAATAAAAACAATAAACTAGGATAACATGTTATTAAGAAGAATAACTATGAGATAAAAAATAATTAAAAGTATAAAAAAAGTATTAAACAGTAGGATAAATAGGCTAAGATAATAAAATAGCAATACATTAGGCTAAAACTGTTACAGTGAGATGTGTAAAATACAGAAATCATCATTTTAAATGTACACAAAGTAGGAAGAGAAGTCATTTTTACATTATTTTGCAGGGCATTCTATTCCATGAATTAGGAAAGACAAGGCAGTCATTTCTAGGTTTAAGGGAGCACATGAGTAGCTCACTAGAACAGGTACAAAATACTTTGATTCCAATTAAGCATAGCAGAGATAAAGGTGGTTGTTAACCAATGAGAGATTTAAATATAGATACAAAATGATGTTTGTCACGCTCATTGAAAGAGAGGGCCAACCAACCTCTTCATATAGGGGGCAATGATATGTGTTGTAGATGTGAACTGTATTGAACATAAGAGCTGAATGGTAGATTATTTGTATATATTTCCAATGATTTAAGAGTAGACACAGATGCATGCTTTGTAGACTACATCCTCATAGTCCAGAACTGATGAAAAGACTGCTGTTTTAGAGTTGCCACTTGTGTGTGAACTTTGTACTGTGAATTCTTAAGAGGATTTCTGAGTAAATTACGTAATATTTATCTTCTTCTTTTTTTTTTATATATATACATTTTGTTAATCATGCTGCAACATTTTCCAAGAATGCATGCAAGCAAAACGGCCAAAGTATGCACATGTGCTGAAATCCTTCCATGGAGCCCACAGTACCTAGAAGTACTCTCCAGTCATGCACAGAGCTTTGGTGCCATCTACCAACGAATCAAGGCAATGACAAATATTCATAGAAATGTTGCTTTGACAAGTTATTTAACGACTGAAACAAACATACAGGTATAATTTGCCACAACACACATCAATATATTCATTTGATAGTTAAGTCTCTAGACACATGGGCTACTCAGGTCAGATAGTAGAAGTAGAAGAGTACAAAGCTCAATGTCTTCTTGCCACAGAAGCACATGCTTTTTTAAAAGAGAGCACTAGGCATTGTAAAAATGACAATAAGGTCTGATATAGCACCATGCTGTTGGTTTTTGAGGGGGGAAATGATTGGATTAGACTGACCTGGTGACCACAGAGCCCTGTTCTATCTGCTCCTGCACCTCCAGCCAGTCAAACAGACAGGGAGACGGGCCCTCTACACTCAGAGTGGAAACGTGGATCTGGACCAGGGAGGGAGGTGACAGCCGGATCATCCACACACAAATCAAGTTACTGGGGTAAGAGCCGGGATGGTTTGGTGAACTGAAGCTGCCCTCTGGATCAGTCAAAACCCCTCCACAACCTGACGGACAGAGAGGAATCATCTGTGTCAGTTCATTCACAAAAAAGGGAAGAACCCCAAAACAAGGAAAGGATAACATGTATCACTAGGTGAGGGTGAAATTTGCTGTTAAACTACTATATCAATTCTGCATGAATCTCTCACGTGTTTCAGGTGCTGGGATCCTAGCAGGCTGTGGTGTGGCTGTGCTGTCCAGTGGACTTGTTTTGGCAGAGACAGTGGGTACATGTGGGACGCTCCATCTCCTGCACTCAGCTGGTTGGGAGGGCTGGTGGACAACAACTGCTCCTCCACCGCCTGGCCTTTCATCTCTACATCAGGATGGAAATATGATCCTTGGTATTAGCCAGAGAGAAGACTCATATCATTAAAAAGTTGATTATACCGTCTAGTAAAACTGAAAATATATGACATATATTGAAATGTCAAGGAAAACTGATGCAGAAAAGCACTGTCATTTACAATGTAAAAGGTTAAAAACGGCAAAAAGATTCTTATTGATATGGAATATTTCTGTATTATAGTATTGGTGAAATGGTGATCTGTAACAAGCCCCGTGAATCCATTTCAGACATGTGA
>CM047508.1:28929010-28998403 GCA_026122265.1 Ammodytes dubius | reverse complement strand
TTTGTCTGTTTTCCCTTCAGGTAGAGGAGATTTTCACCTTGTCCTTGTCCCACTTATGCAACCCTCAGAACCGCGGCTACACACACTTCCGAACAGGTGACAAGTATGGATACACCCTCCCAGTGTTTCGTAACGGGAAGCATCGAGTGTGGGGTCTCACAGCCATCGCCCTAGACCACACCCTGAAACTGGTTGTCCCATCGTAGCAGCTCAATCACAGTTACTGTATACTGTCAGATACACTCGCAGTATGAAAGCACACCTGTAATGTGACTCAGAGCTTTTTTTTTATATAACAAATGTGAAATCAAGCTTTGTGCAGCAAAATCATGTCAGGAATCAGTGTTAATGTAAAATATTGTCTCACACCCAATTTCTTTCCTTTCTGGGAATCGTTGCTGTCATAAGAAATTGTTTTCAACGTATGCACTTTCAGAGCCTCTGTTGTATAAGAGTCTCCATTGAATGGATCAGGTTTAGAAAGAAGGTGGCCCGCTGAGTCTGTCACTGATAAAGAGCAGGTATTGGATGTCTTGGACATTAAGTTTTAGAACAGATATGGTGTTATGCAGAGCCAATGCTTTAATTTACCTGATTTATACTTACCTCAACATTATCCATGTTTATAATTAATTAATAATATTATATATATTATGGACAACATAAAAACATTAAATGCATACAAATCCGCCTTTATTTCAGCTTGAGATCTTCTGTACCACCGTTACCAATGAAATGGATTGTACCAAGTTACCAAGAGATTACCTTTTGCCACTCGAGGCTTGTGTTTGTTACATTGTATCCTGTGTAGCGAAGCTGCAACAGAGTTTATGATTTCCAGTGTGATTCAGCTCATTTAAAAGTTCATCTAACACTACATCAAATCTGGACGGCTCATAAACACAGAAATGATATTAGCACTTCATGTGATGTGTGTTGACTGAAACATCCAATAAAGGTGTTTTTAAAAGGTATTCTCTCTCTGTTTATTCTTCATAGGCGAGATCTGTTTTTAACATGATTGATATCATAGCAACAATAGGGCAAAGAGACTATTTACAACTGATGGATTTCTTTTGGAGAGGTAAATTGAAGACTTTCAATATTGATTTCTGAATCACAAAAACTTATTTTTCTACTTTAAAACCTTTCCTTTTAAAATGGCTACTATGCCACCATTATCTGCATTCACCACAGGCTGCACAGAGTTACAATCATGCTCCGAATCAAACCACTTTCAACAACACAGCTCTTAAATGCTGAATCCAGTCTGTTTTCAGTCCAGTTCTGGAAAATGCAGCAGGCCTTTCGCTCCTGAAAACGCTGCACAATTTCATCTGTAATGAAACATTGTCTTGAAAGATAGACTTGGGTGTGGAAATGATTGTGGAAAGAGTGAAGCGTCAAGGCAGCGAGCACTCCATGGGGTCCTGTGAGTCGGGCAGGAGGTGGCAGTTGAAGGGCCAGCTGAAGGAGAAGAGATCCAGGGCTTTGCTGCACTGCTGCTCTGCGGAGGTGCAGACTGAGCGGCAGGGCTGGAGCACTCCTCCCTGAACACTGCACTGGGGCAGAAACATCCCACACAGCAGCCTCTGCAAGGGCTCGAAGCACGCCAGAGCCATCAGCACCTGGAACACAATGAAAAACACGAAATTAAAGGTGAAGTTTGAACGTGACCGTTGCTGAGAGAAGCTCATTCCAGTTTTAAAATATAGAGCTAAGGACAAAAGGTTTTGCTGTGGCTGCTCCCAATCTCTGGAACAGTTTTCCCCTGAGTCTGGGAACTGCCTTAGTCTATTGACCAGTTTAAATCGTTGTTGAAGACTCACTTTTTTGCATTGGCCTTTAGTAAACACAAGTTGAGCTTTTGACACTCAATACTTCCACTTTGGCGAACTGATGTTTTTAAATGTGCTATAGAAATATATTTGACTTTGACTTTAAGAATATAGGCTAGGACGGGCATAAATAAGCTTGTTGCTTCAGCCTAAGTGTTTTCAGTCAATATTTGCTGTTGAATTGAGTTTACAATGTTATGTGTGTATAATTGTTTTTTTTATAATGACTAACTGAATAAATAACTACTACTTTTACCCGGTACTGTCGCAGGAGTGTGGCGGCTTCCCTCTGGTCACCGATGGACAGCCAGATGTTTGGGAATGAGGTGAGGTTGTAGCTGAGGCCTTGACACATCTCTACCTCAATGGACTCACATGATGAAGCTGTGGACATGGAGAAAATGAATCGTTCCTATTCTTATTATTGGCCCCTATAGTTAACCACAACACTTTCAACATTTGATGCACTTAACCTCTGTTTGTAGATGTGTGTTTTGATTATGTGTGTTTTTATGTGTTTTAAGTGTCTGTATGTCTGTCTGTCTCTCTAATGGAAATGATCATAGGTCAGTGCCTTAACATATCTGTTCTATTCATCGTGCAAACAACATCAAAACTCTGGAAACATGAACTATTGTGTGTGAGTCTCTGTGGAGGGACAGTGATCGGGGTCAGAGATAACAGTGGCTCACTGAAGGAAGGGAAGGTGGAGTTATCACAGCTCTGTTCGTCTGCTCCGTCAGGGCAGTCGTTCCATCCGTCACACAGCCACTGCTGCTGGAGACACTCCCCCGTACTGCAGGCAAACTGCCTGGGGCCGCACGTCCCTTTAGATCAAGCAGGGAAACACACAGCAGACGGTTACCGAAAGTTTAAAAAAAGGGACTGAAGAACAAATGATGAGGGAAACTGTATAGGGAAAGGAGGGATCAGGAAATGTATTTATTGCCAGGTATGTTCACACATACAATGAATTTGCTGTGCTATGATGGTGCATAACAATACAGTAAACAGAACGCAAGTTGAATAGTATATCATGTAAAAAATATATACTAAAAGTAAAGAAAGTTGTGTATCTATAAGCTCTTTAAGAGAAAGAGCCGTGCAATTTTGTTCCCGTTCAGATCTTCAACTGCTCTTCACTTTCAATCATTTAAACGTTGAAAGGAGTTGAGGCAAACAAAATGTGTTGAGAGCAGATGTAGGTCATGTAGAAAAAGGGAAGCAGAGAGGAGAAAGAACATGACAGAGGTGAGGTTAAAAGGAGAGGAAAAAGGAAAACAAAGGAGAAAATATGGCAATAAAGAAGGTTAATAGGCAAGTAAGACAATAGAGGCCCCAGTAGCACTTTGGTTAAACATAAATTAGCTTTAAAATAGCAAGAACTCACTGCCCAGCATGGACACGGCCTGGTACGTTGCGTTGAAGCCGCTGTCGGCCACTCCCTCGTCGGCCACAAACACCACCGTCATGTGGGGCCCGGAGGAGGTCAGGTCTGGAGGGAAGGTGCTACCACAATACCTGACACAAAGGAAGGAGGACAAAAACAAAAGCTGCTTTCGAACATTGTGGTTGGATAACACACACACACACACACACACACACACTGATCCTTGACATGCAGGATTGAAATAACAAAGAAATGATCTCTGAAGCTATACAGTTACATTGAATCTGGATCTGAGATGATATAATGAACAGAATGAAAGATGCAGGCTGTGGTTGGCTCTCACCTTCCGAGCACTCTTCCCGCTGCAGTGTCCCCGCTGTCGTGCACCTCCACATAGTCAAACTCACACACATCCTGAGCCTCCAGGCTGAAGTTCCTGAAGCTCATCGTAATGACGTGACCTTCCTCGACAGATATGTGCCATACGCACAACTGATGGGAAGCACAAGGAACACCATATTAGCAAACAGCATAACTTTCAAGGCCCTGTAAAAAATTTAAAAAATAGAGTTTGTAGAGTGTGTGTGGCAGTGTACATTTGTTAAATTGTACCTGCTGGTGAGGATAAGGCCCGGGATGGTTTGGACTTGACAGGGAACCATATGGCCCAGTCTCCTTCCCACCACATTCTGTGACAAAAGGAAAAGAGAAAAAAAAACAATGTGAGCTTGAGTTCACTGCTGTGTCCCATGGCTTTTTCTAGTGTGTGCTCCTTCCCGTATGTTAACTCTGCCTGCACACTCTCACCTCTGTGTTTGTGGCTGCAGTTTGCCTCGTCTGCTTGGTCCTGGCAGTTAGGATGACCGTCACACACAAACACAGGCAGCACACAGCGACCACTGTCACACATAAACTCTTCTCTGGAGCAGCTCTCTGAGAAAACACAGGTGATACATTCAAGGATGCACATACTGTAAATGCATAATACTGTAAGTCAGAGTAAGTGTATTGGCAGATGCACACCAACACACACACACACACACACACACACACACACACACACACACACACACACACACTACTGACTGTGTCCAGGCAGGATGGCCCTGTACTGTGCAGTGAAGCCGCTGCCTGCGATGCTGCTATCAGAGCGGAAGGTGACCCACACTGTGCTGCTGTTTGTGTTGACTGTCGGCGGCGCCACATTGCCACAGAACCTGCAGGAGTGAAGGACAGACATTTCAATGAGTTCAACCTTTTATCTGAACAACCTGTTGTTATTTTTCTTTGCCACATCCCAATTCAATTACATTCAATTCAGTGACCTTCATTTCAGCTCGTGAGGCACTGAGGTTGCCCTTGTTTACAGTGAAGAGCAGCAAGAGAAAAAACACAATAAAAACAATAAACTAGGATAACATGTTATTAAGAAGAATAACTATGAGATAAAAAATAATTAAAAGTATAAAAAAAGTATTAAACAGTAGGATAAATAGGCTAAGATAATAAAATAGCAATACATTAGGCTAAAACTGTTACAGTGAGATGTGTAAAATACAGAAATCATCATTTTAAATGTACACAAAGTAGGAAGAGAAGTCATTTTTACATTATTTTGCAGGGCATTCTATTCCATGAATTAGGAAAGACAAGGCAGTCATTTCTAGGTTTAAGGGAGCACATGAGTAGCTCACTAGAACAGGTACAAAATACTTTGATTCCAATTAAGCATAGCAGAGATAAAGGTGGTTGTTAACCAATGAGAGATTTAAATATAGATACAAAATGATGTTTGTCACGCTCATTGAAAGAGAGGGCCAACCAACCTCTTCATATAGGGGCAATGATATGTGTTGTAGATGTGAACTGTATTGAACATAAGAGCTGAATGGTAGATTATTTGTATATATTTCCAATGATTTAAGAGTAGACACAGATGCATGCTTTGTAGACTACATCCTCATAGTCCAGAACTGATGAAAAGACTGCTGTTTTAGAGTTGCCACTTGTGTGTGAACTTTGTACTGTGAATTCTTAAGAGGATTTCTGAGTAAATTACGTAATATTTATCTTCTTCTTTTTTTTTATATATATACATTTTGTTAATCATGCTGCAACATTTTCCAAGAATGCATGCAAGCAAAACGGCCAAAGTATGCACATGTGCTGAAATCCTTCCATGGAGCCCACAGTACCTAGAAGTACTCTCCAGTCATGCACAGAGCTTTGGTGCCATCTACCAACGAATCAAGGCAATGACAAATATTCATAGAAATGTTGCTTTGACAAGTTATTTAACGACTGAAACAAACATACAGGTATAATTGCCACAACACACATCAATATATTCATTTGATAGTTAAGTCTCTAGACACATGGGCTACTCAGGTCAGATAGTAGAAGTAGAAGAGTACAAAGCTCAATGTCTTCTTGCCACAGAAGCACATGCTTTTTTAAAAGAGAGCACTAGGCATTGTAGAATGACAATAAGGTCTGATATAGCACCATGCTGTTGGTTTTTTGAGGGGGGAAATGATTGGATTAGACTGACCTGGTGACCACAGAGCCCTGTTCTATCTGCTCCTGCACCTCCAGCCAGTCAAACAGACAGGGAGACGGGCCCTCTACACTCAGAGTGGAAACGTGGATCTGGACCAGGGAGGGAGGTGACAGCCGGATCATCCACACACAAATCAAGTTACTGGGGTAAGAGCCGGGATGGTTTGGTGAACTGAAGCTGCCCTCTGGATCAGTCAAAACCCCTCCACAACCTGACGGACAGAGAGGAATCATCTGTGTCAGTTCATTCACAAAAAAGGGAAGAACCCCAAAACAAGGAAAGGATAACATGTATCACTAGGTGAGGGTGAAATTTGCTGTTAAACTACTATATCAATTCTGCATGAATCTCTCACGTGTTTCAGGTGCTGGGATCCTAGCAGGCTGTGGTGTGGCTGTGCTGTCCAGTGGACTTGTTTTGGCAGAGACAGTGGGTAACATGTGGGACGCTCCATCTCCTGCACTCAGCTGGTTGGGAGGGCTGGTGGACAACAACTGCTCCTCCACCGCCTGGCCTTTCATCTCTACATCAGGATGGAAATATGATCCTTGGTATTAGCCAGAGAGAAGACTCATATCATTAAAAAGTTGATTATACCGTCTAGTAAAACTGAAAATATATGACATATATTGAAATGTCAAGGAAAACTGATGCAGAAAAGCACTGTCATTTACAATGTAAAAGGTTAAAAACGGCAAAAAGATTCTTATTGATATGGAATATACTGTATTATAGTATTGGTGAAATGGTGATCTGTAACAAGCCCTGTGAATCCATTTCAGACATGTGATGACTGACTAGCTGTGAAGCAGTGACTCACGTGTGAGGATGAGGGCCAGAGCCAGTCCCAGGGCAGCTAACAGGAGCAGGACGGCAGCACAGACCACCACCACCCCCCAGCCACAACGTGGGCCCCGCAGACGCTTCACACACACCCCAAACAGACCCCAGCCTAGGCCTGAATGACAGGGAACACGTATACACACAGACACACACAGACACACACACACACACACACACACACACACACACACACACACACACACACACACACACACACACACACACACACACACACACACAAACATGCAGGTTTGTGCCAGGACAATGCAACCACATTTCGTATGCTTTCCCATAATGCAACTTGGTCTTTCATCAGACCCTTTCTGCCAGGTGAACAACCATGTCTTTCAAACTCTGCAGTTTGAATGAAAGGCTTTCTTTATAAACTTATATTCTCCAATTTCACGCTGAAATATTACCCCGATGACATCGCTATGACATCATCAGGGTTATTTTGACTTTTTAAGACAGCTCGTCCAGAGCCACAGAGGAAATGATACAAGTCTTTGTCACTGGCTGAGTAAAGATGACCAGTGAACTAGTCTTACTCAATGTAAAGTTGGGGGATTGTCCCTTTAATCTGTTGTTGCAGTTAACATTGACCATGTTGAACACACACTTACTAACTATTCTTCAAGATATTTGGACTTAAAGCTCACAGAGTTTAAATGATGCAGTAATGTTACTAAACCATTACACATAAGCAGCTTAATACCAGCACATAAAGCAGTGAGCCGATTGGCTGACTCACTGGCTGTAGGAGGTTTGATTGGTTCAGGGGTGGATGAGGATGTCCTGAATCCCTCCACCCTCTCCTCTCGCTCCCCCTCCAGCTCAAAGGCAGGGTTGCAAAACACATTCTGGGAAAGCAGAACAGAAATAGAATTATTCAAATCCATAATACAAAAAAACAAGAGTTGTGCAAGTGTTAATTCAAATCAACACAAGGGAAATTTTGAAAGATATACCGACAATGTTTTAATTCAAAGTTTACTTCATGGGCTATGCGAAACCTTCACTCATTGAACACACTCAGCAGTCGCTTGTGGATAATGTTAGCAAATTTAACAAAGATATTGCTGTATAAAGGACATTGCTGTCAGTTTGCCAACTTTATTTTCTCAAAATGTCTTCCATCATTACAATGAAGCATGTATAGTGGATATGGTAAGTGCTCTCCTGCTAAATGTCTCTATCAACTCTGGCCTTACCCACCACACAGCACCCATCCACCTCACCATCCTCACTCACCTTATAAATATCTGAGGAGTCGGAGTACACTGCCACTTGACTGAGGTCAGACATCTCTCTAGTTCACTGTCTTCACTCCTTCACTGCTCCTCTTCTTAAAGGGCCCGGTGCTGTGATGAATACACCATCTTTGTAAAGAGAGCTGTTGGTACACAGTGGAGAGCTAAAGAAGTCATCCTGGGTTTCTCTCAACATTGTTCACTTTTTGCTCCGTCAGTCAACTTCTACTGATGTGTAGCCAATCCAAGGCCTTCACTTCTCCAACACAGCGGAGCCTTTAGTTGAACATCCATAAAAGTAATCCAGTGTGGAAAAATGTAAAATAACCCAGAATATTTCAAATCCAAAAACCTAGAAACTCCAGTTATCCAAAATGTCCTTGTTTGCTGATGTTCTACACATATAGCCTGTTGTATGTATTAACAGTACCGACCTGTGTTTCTCTTGTTTTTGGACTGTGTGTGAGTGGTTATAATAGAGTTTTTTTAGAAACTCCTTCACAGTGCTGAGCAAAGCCGAGTCAGCTGAGAGGACTGAGCCCCTTAGGAGGAGGGTGGGGAAGGGGAGAATGCTTGAGGGTGTACAAGTGTTGGTGGTGGGTCCCTGTTAAATCTTGGTAATCCCCATAATGATCTTTTAAGCTCCCTAAAATGTTTTATTCACACGCACGTTCGCCAGTAGGTGCAAAAACAAAAATACACGTGAACACTACTAAACAGCATTTTAAAGCCTGTAAATGGGCACATTACAGCTCAACTAGGTCATTCAGTAATAGCCTAATTCTAGGTAATGAGGTGTCGAAACAAGAACAGCATAGCGAAGTTTGGCTTAATAATGGGGAATATAAGAAAAAGTGCTCCAGAATTCTAATGGATTTGTATTGGAAAACTTTGGAGCAGCTGTTTTGAGGCCATCCCTCGGCTTTCAAATGAATGTCACCAAAGAAAAAATGCTGGACTTTGCAGAACACTAGAGCAAGAGAGTACAGAGCCAGGAAATGTGCAAAATGTAAGATGGTAAAAAAAATGACAAAACAATGTTCATTTCGTGTGAATCGTATAATAAAGGTGAGGGGCATTACTGAATTAGGTACGGAAGCCTTCCAGGAAGATGAATAAAAAAATAAAAAAAAATAAGTTCTGACTTTGAAGTCAGAACTATGGAATTCTGAGAAAAAAGTCAGAATTCTGAGAAAAAGTCAGAACTCAATTTTTTTTCTTACGTGTGGCCCTAATCCTCTTCCGTAAATAGGAAAGTCATTTTCCGATCATGATAAAAAGGAAGTTGGTGGTCAGGAATGTGAAACAAATCAAACATCTCTTAACTGCAAAGCTTCATGTTGCCTAAAGCTATAGAGCGTAACTTCTGTCGCCCCCATGAGGAATTCTGAGTAATTACAACAACTATCAGCGCATCTTCATGAAGTAAAGCCTTATGCGATCGAGCATGGATTTTATTCCTTCTGCTGTTCATCCAGGTTTTTTCTTAGCAGTAGAATCAATAACTGAAACATACTATATCTTGGACGCTTCTTGGGATATTTCTGACCTCCCCTTGCCAGCCAAAATGTACACGCTGCCATATTGAGAAAAACAGAGCGAGTTTTGTGGCACAATATTGACACAAAGTTGATCAACTTTGTGTCAATATTTGTTGATCGCTTGAATATAACCGATATTGAGATATATGAAAATAAGCTACGCATTATTATTATTTAATTAGTTCCAAAACTGACCACATGTTTTGAGGCCAAACCAATGTCCCCTAAGAAAATGCTGGACTGAACCCTAAAGCAAAAGAAACTGATCAATGAATGGATGGGATCAAAAAACGAAAGTGAGAGCTCAAATCTGTATTTTGTCGGAAATTGCTCAATCCTCTCCTTCCCTCTTTGCTGCTGCTATGTTAATGGGTAATCAGACATCAAATAAAGCAGCTGACTGCAGGTCGATAGAGACAGTCTCGCCGTGGTTTTTGTCACTCAAAGACACAAACGCCACTGATACAGAGTGCGGTCATGTACGTCAAGCACATACTGTGGATCCTAGTCTTCACATGTGTCAAGAAGGGTGAGCGTTTCCATTCTGTTTTGCACTTTCTGTTTATTTAGGTTATGATCAGGTCAGGCTTCTGCAGCAGATCTGCCATCATACACATGTGTTGTGTGCCCCTTATGCATATAAAGATGCATGTTTATCACCAACTCTTTCCCTGGTTGTGCTCCAGCGTCCCTGCAGGATTACGAGTATGATGAAGAAGACTACAAGGACCAGCCGCCTGTGAACTGCTCAACAACAGAGAGCATCAAAGGTGGACATGTCTCCTACTCACAGGTCAGAAAAATGTGCTGTACGTAGAAACAGCTATTTCATTTGTAAAATATGTGTTGGTAGTGGTCAACATAAGATGTTTTTGATTTTGCCAATCTATTAATCCTTTTTCAAATAACACAAAACGCTGTCTGGTACCAGCTTCTCCAAAGTGAGGATTTCAGTTGTTGCCTTTCACTATCATTTTAAATTGACTATGTATTCATTTTCGTAGATAAGATAGATAGATAGATAGATAGATAGATAGATAGATAGATAGATAGATAGATAGATAGATAGATAGATAGATAGATAGATAGATAGATAGATAGATAGATAGATAGATAGATAGATAGATAGATAGATAGATAGATAGATAGATAGATAGATAGATAGATAGATAGATAGATAGATAGATAGATGGATGGATGGATGGATGGATGGAGGACGGACGGACGGACGGACGGACGGACGGACGGACGGACGGACGGACGGACGGACGGACGGACGGACGGACGGACAGACAGACAGACAGATAGATAGATAGATAGATAGATAGATAGATAGATAGATAGATAGATAGATAGATAGATAGATAGATAGATAGATAGATAGATAGATAGATAGATAGATAGATAGATAGATAGATAGATAGATAGATAGATAGATAGCAAAACAGAAGTTAGAGTGATTAGCAAACGTGGAAATATTGAAGGGACTATAAAAAAAATTGTGACACAGTATGTACGAAACATTGATAAAACATATACATCTTGCATTAAGTATGCAAATAAATTACATCTTTCAAATTGGATAGGAACAAAATAATAAAGTTCCAGTTTAACAGGCAAGGAATATTACTATACAATATACAACACTATAAAACATATGATACAGCGATCAACCAGCGAGGAATACGGGACAGGAAATATGCAAAATGCAGGTTGGTAAAGAAATTATGTAAAATTATAGTTATCATGAAAAAAAAACCAATGTTAATTTAGTGTGAATCTTGCAAGTAAAAGTGGGGGCATTATTGAATTAGAAAGGTCTTGTTCAGATCATGATTAAGAGGAAGTAGAAGGCTTGGAAAGGGAAACAAATCAAGAATATGTTTACTGGAAGTTTTTATGTTGCTTAATTTAGCTCCAAAAGTGTCCATGTGTTTCCTGTGCAGGGGGGGCTGGAGGGCAGTGTGTTGACCTATCACTGCGGCCTGGGGAGATACCCTCATCCAATCAGCTACAGGCTGTGCAGCGCTGATGGGGAATGGTCGCCCATGAGGTTAGCCAATGGAAGACCGGTGTCACGGGCTACATGCAAAGGTAATGATTTGGTCGGTTGGTGCATTCAATCTCAAACTACGTAGGCTACATCAAAGGTTTCATAATCTCAATTGTCTCTGTGAATCTCTCCTCCTGTTTTCATCCTTCCCTTCTTTCCTGTATCCTCTCCTCCTCCTCATCCATCCTCCTGTGTCCCTCCCAGACGTGTCCTGTCCGGGTCAGCTTCAGTTGGATCACGGTGACATCTGGCCCCGGGACCAGTGGCTGGGTGTGGGGGCCACACAGAGCTTCTCCTGCCAGGAAGGGTTCACCCTGTATGGGTCTGCCCAGAGGAACTGCACCCTCTCTGGAGAGTGGACTGGAAGCACTCCTGTCTGTGACAACCACGGTGAGGACGGACAATAAGGGACAAACCGTATGCACGAGAAAGCATAAATCATGTGTTTGAGTATATTATGACTATGTTTTTCCATGGCTACAATATCCGTTGACATGAGGCAGAATCCAGTGCGTTACATTTGTAAGAGCCTTTATTTATTTTAATTTTATTTAACCTTTATTTATACTCAATATTTCTTTGAGGGGTGAGCCTCATTTACAATGATGTCGAGAAACAAATGTCAAGAAACAAAAAACAAAAATACAAACACAATATACGATACAAATACACAACAAGTTGGTAAAGAGACACATTCCAGACAGAGATGTAGAGTGACTAGGAACAGAATTAAATTGGGTTTAGGTTTACACTGTAAAGAATTATTTAATGAATAAATACATTTGCTCTACATCAAAATCAGCGAATATCTAACTGTCCACTACCTGTCGATACTGCCCAGGCTCCATTAATGTGTATATACTATATAAAGGGAGTTGGATCAAGAATGTAGACAATTCTCCAACCCAGCCGTTGTGCATCATTTTAAAGTAGGCCTACTACATTCTATTTTGAACATTTCTATAAAAGCAAAAACACCAATCCTTTTTTTAAAAAGTATTTACCATCTATATATATATATTTTAAATACTGTTGCCCTTTTGTCTTGAAATGCAGCTGATGACTGCAGTGACCCAGGGATCCCACCAGGGGCCCAGAGGTCAGCAGGCCGCTTCCAAACAGGAGAGAAGGTGACATACCGCTGTCAGGCCGGTCTGGACCTACTGGGCTCAGATGAGAGGCTTTGTCTGGAGAACAGGGAGTGGAGTGGCACAACACCACGCTGCCAAGGTGCAGAGAGATAGTTTTTTTTATGCACGCAATACAATGTTTTGTCTCATACTTTGGGAGTCCATATTCACACCGGGGACACATATTAATGTTAAAAAACATGAAAGAGTGCATTTTTCATAGGTGACCATAAAGACCAAAGCAATAATGACTATTTTGATATAAACAACTAATCCTTGCTTTTCCCTGCACTGATAGTATTACCACATGTGTATATACACAGTCAATGACAGGCCAAAGTACAATTTCAATTTGATGTAATCCACAAAAGTAGATTGCCATCGCTAAAGCAGAGAACTGAGTCAGACTTATTCAAAACAGTGCGTTACTTCAACTTTTCAAAAATATACTTTTTAGAGTGTACTATTATAAGCGTGAAACCTCCATGCTTTGTGCTTTTACTACAGGCCCGAATACCTTCGACTCCCCCAGCGTCGTGGCGGAATCCATGGCTGGGTCACTTGCAGGGATCATGGATGTATTCTCTGCAGACTCCAAAAAGAAAAGTGGGTGTATCTCCTATCTTTGTCTTCAACACATTGACATTTTAACAGTGTTGCAGCACAGACAACATTCTATTTAATGCCTGCCCTGCATATTAACTAACTATTAAATTGCAAATGGCTAAAAGTCAACAGCAATATAAAATAAAAGGATTGTGTGCTTATGCGTGTGTAGCAAGGGTGTCCTTCGGGCGAACCTTTCGTGTGGCAGAAGGAAGTCGTATGAATGTCTACATACTACTGGACACATCTGGAAGTATCAAAAAGGAACAGTTTGACACATCCAGGAACGCCACCATTGCTCTCATCAGAAAGGTGTGTGCCAATTGAGGTTACGTCATTCAGGCAGGAGACATACAGTAGGTGACAAACAGAATCTGTCTCTGTCTGTCAACCCGTCTCATTGGGTTTGAAACTTACACATCTTAATGTCCCTTTGTTCCCAGTTGGACAGCTACGAGGTACAGCTGAAGTTCCATGTGTTGTCGTTTGCCAGCGAGGCCAAGGACATTGTAAACATCAGAGACCCTGAGAGTGGCAGCATCGAGGACGTCATAGAGAATCTGATGCAGTTTGATTACCACAGTAGGACCCGCCTTGTTATTCCTTCATTCCCTTAATGGCCATATGTTTTACATCTCCTGCTGTTTGATATCCTATAGTATAGCATGCTTGAATCAGTATAGTCCAGTACAAACCTGATACACCAGGGTGTTTCAAGACGTTTCCTTCATTATTTTTCTATGACCTAATCTTGTGCATTTGTCATATGCAGGCCACGGGGGTAAGACGGGCACTAACCTCTACGCTGCTCTGCAAAGCGTCAATGAGGAGATGGCCATCTTGAAGCAAAACAGCGCCACAAACCACTTTAATGAGACGCAGAACATCATCGTCATAGAAACAGACGGTAAAGAACACAAGGAGGGTGGCACACATTGAAAAGGCATCTGTTGCGCTTGTTTTATATCACATCAGAGCTCTTCTTTTAATATGGGAAAAAGGGAACATAAGAAGAGCATTGACTGTAGGGTCCAGGCCTTCATTTGCTCTTCATGTCATTCTGTCTGCAGGTTTCTCCAACAGAGGCAACAAGCCTCAGTATGCCCTGGCCCAAATCAGGGCCCTGCTGGGCTACGACAGCTCCTCCAGTGATCACACAGATGAGACAATGCTGGGTATCACGATTTAAAAGACATTTATATTTAAAGGTGCAATTAGCCACTTTAGAGAACAAAAGCAATTTTTGTAAAAAAAAAAATCTGTGAATATCTCCTTACGATCCGCTACCTGTCTGTAATGTGAACTGTGGAACAAAATGTGGTGTTTATGCACAACCTAAGCTCTGTAAAATAGTATGTTAGCAAAGGGTGTGTAAACAAAGGGGGTTCACCATATCTAGTAAAATGCACGTTTACAGAGACATGGCTGTGTATTTACACTGAATTTGTGTTTCAGTGATCAACCAGTATGGACAGGTCAAGAGGAAATATTCAGATTTTGCAAAAAAATTATTGTCAACAAGCATTCTCCACAATCGCTGACGCCACTATGATTGAAAAATATACATATCTTTGACTGTAAAAATGGAATATCCTTTGTACAAGTATATTTTAATTAGTATATAATCGCTTGAAAATATAAGTTTACCTTAGGTTCACAGGTGCATTTCCGGCAGACAAACTTAATGGCCTTTTACATGTTTTTTTTTTATACAGTGATTATCTGCCGGCAATGCACCAGTTGGAAGACGAAGAAAAAGTATAAAATAAATAACTAATTACATCTCCACCTCATCACTTGCCATTGTAGAAATACTTGTTACTTAGTGTACTTTAATCAAAACGACAAGCAATCATAAATACAGAGCAAAGGTTGTTTAAGTGTGTGTTGACATAGTTGTCTATGTGTTTTTCAGATGTCTATGTATTTGGTATTGGAGAGGAAGTTAACAAAGAACAGCTGAACACATTAGCCTCAAAGAAGCGTGGTGAGAAACACGTATTTGTCCTGAAAGACTACCAAACACTGGGAGAGGTGTTCAACAGCATCATTAGTAAGTACTGAGGAATTTGATATAAACTCTAAGTCATAAAACCCAGTGTGTGTGTTTTTAAAATGTATTATCAGCTGTCAAATTGTCCACAGAAATTTTGCTTTTGAGATAACAAATTACTTTGAATAAAAATATGTATGTTTTAGGATGGCAGATAGTCAAATCAAATATTCAATTTACAATATGTTTCAAATTTGAAATTTGAGAATGCAATGTTGCTGGATATCTGGTGGTTTATATTCATGTTTCATAACACAGGTGACGAGAGTGTGACGATGTGTGGGGTGGCTCAGGAAGACATCTTCATGAAACCTGGTGAGCAGAAACTCGTCTACAACAAACCCTGGCACGTCACTTTGGCAAAGGTGAGAGATTTCTTTTATAGTGAAGTCACTCACTAAGATAAAAATGGAGACCCCCCACCCACCCACCCCCAAAAAGACAATCTGTTTTATATTATGGAATATGGAACATCACTCTATCTATGTCCTCCTTTCTAGGGTTGTTGTGGATCCATTGTGAGCCAGAACTGGGTGCTGACAGCTGCTCACTGCTTTGCCAAAGCAAGCAAAGACAGAGTCGGGGAGCTTGGGTTCATAAAATATGGTGGTCAGTATATGGGGAAATATTTCAGACACTTAGACTGATAACCGTCTTGATGACTTCACATGGTTTATGTTGAAATAACACGTAGCCTCGTCCTAGGCGAGGGCAAGGGCGAGGGCTCTGGCTCGGTGGTCCCCACTAAAGTGATCATGCATCCCAAGTACAACACCAAGGCACTCAAACACATCAATGTCTCTGAGTTCTACGACTACGATGTTGCTCTGGTCCAGCTGAACAACAGTATCCCGCTCACCTGGAGGGCCAGGTAAGAATGATGGGTTACAATCTAACATCTAACATAAGATTAAATTAAAAGGCACATGTATTAAGTTTTGTCACAAAAAAGGTGTTTGTGTCGGTGTATGGGCAGTTTCTTAATTTTCCACTAATGTTTAGCTTTAAAAAAGGGAAAAGGAATGTATAATTAAATGAAATAATGCCCCTGCATGTGTACGCCATACGACAGACCTATCTGCTTGCCGTGTACCGTGCCAGCCAGCCGAGCCATGAAGAGAGTCAACTCTACCTGTCAGCAGCACAGTGCGTGACCTTTTGACCTTTACACTCTGCTTCAACGCTGTTCCAGTAAAAATAAAAAATTCATGAAATGTCAACAAAGACTAGACACGCTCATAAATTCCCACGTATTCTCAGCAAACTATATGTGTGCACACAGGGGAGGAACTTCTACCACACAGTCAACCTTCTGCCTTTTTCATCACTCGAAAGAATTCCGAACGTAAAGAAACACACATTCAAACAGGGAGTGAGGTGAGTGAAAAGTCGATGGGGATTTTCAGAAGACGCAAATAATGTGGAGGAGGAATGATCTGTGTTATTATCAGAGAGTGTTAAACTGTAACTTCTAATAACTGTAACCAATTTACTGTCTGCAGAGGCCTAGCTGTGTGGAGAAGGCCAGGCAAACACTCAAGGAGCCCACCAACGTGACTTTGGATGAGTATGTGACTGATAGATTCCTCTGTACAGGGGGATCAGTGGGATACCAGGACGCCATCTCCTGTCAAGGTCTGGACTCACTATAAGCCACGATAGTTTGATGAACATGTGTCCACTTAAAGAAATAGTTCAATAATCTTTATATTTAGCTTGTTGCCTCACTACATGGTCCTGGGTGCTTGTTGTGACTTGTATTTTGTAGTATTTTTTTTTTGCACTTGGTCATTTTAGAATCAATTACATCCTGGAAAGAAACCGTTACGTGATGTTGTAAAGTTTATCTTCGGACAGGCTAACGCTCCCGATTGACTACCAGTATATGAACTAAGCTAACTAGCGATGAGCTACATTTTCCAATTTCTTCTTCTAAAATACAAAAGAGCACAGTTACAGGAATGGTTTTATCACCTTGTCAGTGACGCGGTGCCTTTTTTTCTTCTTTTAATAGGGGACTCTGGAGGATCCCTGTTTCTCCAAAAAAGAAAGCGCTATTTTCAGGTGAGTTTTAGTTTTCCACTTTAAAAAAAAGAAAAAAGCTTTATTACACAAAGTGCACTCAGCATCACACACACACATCTACTGCTTTCATCACCAGGTGGGAGTGGTGAGCTGGGGCACCACAGACGTATGCAAATCACCCAAATCATTAGCTCTGACCCAGGACAGCCCGCCTCCCGATGCTAGAGACTTCCACATCGACCTGTTCAAGATCATGCCCTGGCTGAAACAGCACCTGGGCAAAGATATCCAGTTCCTGCCTGATATCGAGTGAGAACGTCCATAATCATTGATCAGCTGAAATGCACTTGGATTAAGCCACAGTAACTCAATGCTGAATCCATAATCTTTCCACAGCTTTATTGTCTAATGGAATACCATTGATTCCCTTTGTTAAAGGAAGACATTTTATTAACAAATCAAAACGCAACATAAAAAACATGATTCTTCTTGCTTTCACACTGCATTCTTTCTAAACTCAAATTGTATAAAACATGCATTATCAGCTCCTGAGGCACATACGCCTTTAATGAAAATAAATCTGTGCGTTCAAATGGATATATTGAATTGCTGGTTAAAACAATGCTTAAAAGGAAAGGACCTGATTCAGGGGTACACTTCTAGTTAACACCACTGGTCTTAGTAAGAGGCCATAAGCCATACAGTATTGCATATTTGCTGGAACTCAAAAGCACTGTCTGCAACAAACAGGCCATTTTTGAACTAAAAAACATGTTGGGGTCTACTGACTATCTCTGTTTACATGACACAACTGCATCACCCGTGGGCTATCATTGCTTTTTCTTTGCTGGTGAGAAAAGTCAAAAAGCCCTTCCCAGCTGTCCAATCAGCCCTCAGAAAACTGCCAGAACAGGATTTCAGATTGGATGTCTTTGAAGGTGGGGACAAAGTGAATTTGGAGGATCTCTGAGAATCCTTCAGAGAGAGCAGGGGCCACAAAGTGTTTCCTGTTACGAGAAAGGGGACAGATGAGAGAGAGAGAGGGTTTTTATTACCAGACATGGAACAAAGATAAAACATTTCAATTAAAACAAAATTAAAATACAAAACGTATGTCAAGTACCATTTAGCTGCATACCATTAACCCTTGTGCCCCCTTCGAATTTACTACCCTCTCAGCCTCTTCGACCCAAAAATGTACACGCTCACAAAAAGTGCTATTAAATCATCATACATCAATATTTTTTTCTACTTTTTTTTGCATACATCTCTTAAACAACTTCTTACCGAATCAAAACTACCAAACATTCAATCATTTTCAGGATTTTAACCCATTAAATGCCAGTTTAAGTATTTGAATTATTTCAATATTTTTTACAAAAAAACACAAAAAGTTAATTATTTTCCATAATACAAATAGTAGAGGGATGTGGCATTAATGGTGATTGGAGTCTTGGATATGTCAAAGATTAGCAACAAAATTTATTTGATTGCATTAGTATTTTTTATGTAGTGCCAGGTGAAACATTTACTACCCTCTCAGCCTCTTCGACCCAAAAATGTACACGCTCACAAAAAGTGCTATTAAATCATCATACATCAATATTTTTTTCTACTTTTTTTTGCATACATCTCTTAAACAACTTCTTACCGAATCAAAACTACCAAACATTCAATCATTTTCAGGATTTTAACCCATTAAATGCCAGTTTAAGTATTTGAATTATTTCAATATTTTTTACAAAAAAACACAAAAAGTTAATTATTTTCCATAATACAAATAGTAGAGGGATGTGGCATTAATGGTGATTGGAGTCCTGGATATGTCAAAGATTAGCAACCAATTTGATTTGATTGCATTAGTATTTTCTGTGTAGTGCCAGATATTCCTTCGAGGCAGAAGGTGCCCCATCCACTTCCATTGAAAACCACATTTTTTAATCTCATTGCATTTCTACTATTAAACCATGCATTTTGTAATGTTAGCATTTCATTTAGAAGAGAAGCAGTCATATTTGACATTTTTAGTGTATTCCACTAGATTTAACTATTTTCCCATTGTGGGTCCATGCATGAAATTCTTGTATTATTGACCGTTCTAATACCGTGTGACTACCAGGGGAGCCCAGCTAGCTTTTGTGTGTGTGTGTGTGTGTGTGTGTGTGTGTGTGTGTGTGTGTGTGTGTGTGTGTGCGTGTGTGTGTGTGTGTGTGTGTGTGTGTGTGTGTGTGTGTGTGTGTGTGTGTGTGTGTGCGTGAGAGTCTGTAAGCATGCACTGATCATTTCAGGGGTGAAAAGGGCATCTTTTGAAGGATGTGTTTCATGTGAGGTGCTTTAGTAAAACATGGCCTTCTGCCTTTGATGTACTCAAAAACAAAAAGGATAACAACAGTTAGTGTGTTTATGCACCTGGCTGCTTTCACAGCCAAAGTTAAACATGCAGCTTGGCTGAGGTGTCATTCCAGTAGTGGGCAGAGAAAGAGAAGGAGAAAGAGCTGGAGAAAAATAAGAAGCCACAATGAAGAGGAATATTAAAGATATACACAGGTTTTAGAGATGGTCCTGGAGCAGTCTTCAGAGTCAGACAGTGAGCTGCAGGACTCTGAAGAAGACTTCTCAGAGGAATCAGAATTTCCACTCAATTCCTCCACGACGGTGAGTGCTATTTCCTCCAGCGAAGATGAGACAGAGGATCCTGTCCATCCTAATGAGTGGACAGCAAAGAACGGGCAAGTGTGGTCTCCATCTCATGCCAACACCCTCCGCTACATTCCCACCCCCACCGGCATGGTTCCAGGGCCTACACGCTATGCCATTTCTAGGATCCATGATATTGCATCCTCGTTTGACCTTTTTATCATTCCGGAAATGGTCCAGCTGATGGTGGAAATGACCAACCTACAAGGGAGACGTACAGTGACAGGTTGGTGTGATGCAGAGAAGCAGTCATATTTCAGGATCCTCTGTCTCATCTTCGCTGGAGGAAATAGCACTCACCGTCGTGGAGGAATTGAGTGGAAATTCTGATTCCTCTGAGAAGTCTTCTTCAGAGTCCTGCAGCTCACTGTCTGACTCTGAAGACTGCTCCAGGACCATCTCTAAAACCTGTGTATCTTTAATATTCCTCTTCATTGTGGCTTCTTATTTTTCTCCAGCTCTTTCTCCTTCTCTTTCTCTGCCCACTACTGGAATGACACCTCAGCCAAGCTGCATGTTTAACTTTGGCTGTGAAAGCAGCCAGGTGCATAAACACACTAACTGTTGTTATCCTTTTTGTTTTTGAGTACATCAAAAGGCAGAAGGCCATGTTTTACTAAAGCACCTCACATGAAACACATCCTTCAAAAGATGCCCTTTTCACCCCTGAAATGATCAGTGCATGCTTACAGTTTCACACGCGCTGCGCGCACACACACACACACACACACACACACACACACACACACACACACACACACACACACACACACACACACACACACACACACACACACACACACACACACACACACACACACACACACACACACACACACACACACACACACACACACACACAACACACACACACACACACACACAAAAGCTAGCTGGGCTCCCCTGGTAGTCACACGGTATTAGAACGGTCAATAATACAAGAATTTCATGCATGGACCCACAATGGGAAAATAGTTAAATCTAGTGGAATACACTAAAAATGTCAAATATGACTGCTTCTCTTCTAAATGAAATGCTAACATTACAAAATGCATGGTTTAATAGTAGAAATGCAATGAGATTAAAAGAGGTGGTTTTCAATGGAAGTGGATGGGGCACTTTCTGCCTCGAAGGAATATCTGGCACTACACAGAAAATACTAATGCAATCAAATCAAATTGGTTGCTAATCTTTGACATATCCAGGACTCCAATCACCATTAATGCCACATCCCTCTACTATTTGTATTATGGAAAATAATTAACTTTTTGTGTTTTTTTGTAAAAAATATTGAAATAATTCAAATACTTAAACTGGCATTTAATGGGTTAAAATCCTGAAAATGATTGAATGTTTGGTAGTTTTGATTCGGTAAGAAGTTGTTTAAGAGATGTATGCAAAAAAAAGTAGAAAAAAATATTGACGTATGATGATTTAATAGCACTTTTTGTGAGCGTGTACATTTTTGGGTCGAAGAGGCTGAGAGGGTAGTAAATGTTTCACCTGGCACTACATAAAAAATACTAATGCAATCAAATAAATTTTGTTGCTAATCTTTGACATATCCAGGACTCCAATCACCATTAATGCCACATCCCTCTACTATTTGTATTATGGAAAATAATTAACTTTTTGTATTTTTTTGTAAAAAATATTGAAATAATTCAAATACTTAAACTGGCATTTAATGGGTTAAAATCCTGAAAAAGATTGACTGTTTGGTAGTTTTGATTCGGTAAGAAGTTGTTTAAGAGATGTATGCAAAAAAAAGTAGAAAAAAATATTGATGTATGATGATTTAATAGCACTTTTTGTGAGCGTGTACATTTTTGGGTCGAAGAGGCTGAGAGGGTAGTAAATTTACTGACAGAGAATAAAAGACATCTGAGAGTAAAGGATATTGGATTTCAAAAATTTGACTCAAAAGAATAGTTCCTGCAAAAAATCATGCCAAAAGCTTTACCACAGCAAAAATTATCACCAAATCAAAAAAAAAAGTCTTCAAAAATGTACAAAAATGGGCGAGGAGGCCACAAGGGTTAAGCGATATGTACATATGTTCGGGCTTTTATATTTAACTGCTAAAAGCGTAGAAGAGACGACAAAAGGATAATCTTTCTTACTTGTAACTGTGGAAAATCATGTCATTGACCTTGGCGTGTTTGGTGACTGATGGAGCCATCTCACGGAACTAGAAACAACAAGAATGTGTCGTTAAAAAAAATTAAAAATAAAAAACTCACCAGACTGGATCAAAGAAAACAAAGAGGAGAGAGTCACAGTGTGAACAGGTGAAGTCATTACTCTGTTGTTGTGTTTGGCTTGCTCCAGAGGAGCTGAGAAGTGAAAACAGCGACAGGGCACTCCCGCGGCTTTGGCCACGTCCATGTATCTAAAGAAATACAGAAAAACATTGCTTAGAAGTTACACAAAAGTAGAAGAAAATAAATGCACATGCATCCGTGGGAGTATATTCACATCATAAATTAAGACAATGACATGACAACTATCAAACATGGTTGTTATTTAGAATCTCTTCTTTTACTTTTGTGGCATCTGTGTTTGCAGAAGACAGAAGGGATACATCTATTTACTGCAATAAATACAGTGACCACCAGGCTAGAAAGCATGTGGTGCATGATAGCTGTTTTTATCAAACAAGACATATAGGCGAGTTATATTAACTACCAAACCATTTTAATTGTGGTTACCCCAGTCAGAATGGATTGGAGGATTCATACATTTTTTTCCACTCTTTAGTGATTTCATGATTGTCCTCTTGGATCATTTTTGAATGAACTGACCAAAATGTAAAGCTTAAGCTCTCTATTATACTGAGCTAATCGATCGCAGTGAGCGAGACTCAATCTTGTAGTTTTCAGTTACAGTGTGATTCTTGGTACATTGGTACTTTGCCAAAGTCCTAACAACACGCTAAGCAAAACACACATCAGAGCTTGTGGTAACTAAACATATCCACCCTGCCTGCAAATAGACTAATTAATTTTTGCGTGAGGTGGATATCCAGTATACAGTGTGTATACTAAAACATGCATTGACACACACAAATAAATGCACCTACACACTCGGCAGGTTCTCATGCACTTCAGCTTTACCGTTTGCGAGACTCCAGGTCTGGGTTGGTGTTGTCCACGGCAACGCTGCGACCCTCTTTCAGAGCGCGCTCACACTCCGACACACATTTCTGCCATGACCCCAGTGTGTCCTGATACAAAACACAACAAAACACAGAAAGGTCAGGAAGACTTTCAAGAAAACAGCACAATAATATAGGGGCTCCAATAGCAATTATCTTCATCATTTTGGTGGGCTATAATCTATATTACAATACAACTATTTTTAAGACAACAATGCACGTACAGTATACACTAAATAAAAAAGTGTTGCAAACATCAAAGTAAACTTTACTTTTTATAAACTTTTTTTGACAGTCTATACTAGGTAATTCTGAAGATGTTTGTTTGTTGACAAATCACTTTTGTCAAAAAAGTGAATATCTCCTCCTCACAACCTGCTACCTGTCCGTACTGTGTGGGTGCTGCGAATACACAGCCTAGGCTCTGTAAACTGGTATGTTAACAAATGGGAATGTAAACTAAAATGGCCTGTTTTGTTTAAAAAAATGATTAGTCAACAAACATTCTCCAGAGTGACCTAGTATGCCTTTTAACATCTTGTTGTAGATAAAAGCAAATGTTTTTGGTGTTGTTGTATGAGCCTCTATCCATTCAAAGCCACTCACCCTGTTGACGTACACGTAGCCTTTTGGAACGACGTGGGTGTGGAAGAAGCTGGATTTACCCGCTATGGGAGAAAGGGAGGGGGGGGGGGGCAAGGTGAGAATGGTGTGTGGTTGGGAGAGGTTGATTTTTTTTTTATATAGCGCCCAATGTCCCTTACATGCAGGGAAACCCACGGCAACAATGACTTCTGGCTGGCTGGAGGTGAGGGAGGCAGACGGTGGGTCGTACAGCCTTGCAGTGCAGTCAATCTTCCTCTACAAGTTCAGATGGATAAACACATTTACAAAGATATTGACACAGATAAAACCCATATAGGATTTCTCATACGTACTGTAGATATAAAAGAACGCAGGACACATTCAGTTTATTGTACTTACTGGGTCAAATTTAGGCAGACTGTAGGGGGCGCTCTTCCAGCCCAGGAAGAACTCCTCTGGGGTATGGAACTGCAAGCCAATGTTCAGAGCAAACTACAAAAGAAAAAAGGAGGGGTTTCTGTGCACCTTTTCCCCAGTAAGGCATAAAGACACATTGAGTCATACTAAAGAACTATAGTGTTTAGATTAAGGATGACATATGAGAACAATACTTTTAAAGTCAACAGACACATCAAGTTAAGTCAGGACAAGGAGGAGTTGTTAAAAGTGGAAAAAACAAATTAACCGGAAAATAAATGTCAAGTCTTACCACTCGGTCACTGCAGGAGAAGTCCTTCTTCTTCTTGCCTGGAGCCCAGTTCTCCGGCCTGCCTGCAGCATCTGTGCACAGTGCACAAGTCAGAAGCTCAGAGCTGTGTGTGTGTGTGTGTGTTGTGCTCTCTGGAGCTTTTCAGAATCACAATCAGAATCAGTTTATTGTCACTACCATAATACACACTTGGCATGATTGAAGCGAATTATTGTCACATATAAACAGACGCATAATTGAAATGGACAGAGACATTTTTAATATAAAGACATTAGAATTTCATAAAAGGAGCAGCAACCTGTAGGTACGTGTGTGTGGCATGTTAATTGCTATGGCAAACCCCCCAACTTGAATCCCTAGTCTCACTCACCTCCGACATAATAACTTTGCGCCTTGTCGACAGTCACACCATCATTTGCCTGGAGCAGGAAGCACACGTGAAAAATACATTTATTAAAAAAACAGAGAAATACTTTATTTGAACACCGTGGGAAAAAAATAAACAGCAAACAATGTTGTGATGACTCATTAAAGGGCGTCGCCTATGACTCAGCTGTGTTACTGTATATCATGTGATGCTTTGTGCAGTCTTTGTCTCTGTACAAACAGTGCATCGTGAGGCGTGGTCGTTTAAACCATATGGGTGTGCGTGTGTGTGTGTGTCCACTTTACCGTCTCACACAAGTGATTCCACATCCCCATCACTGGTTTCCTGTAGATACCGGGACCGGCTGCTACAAACACCTGAGACACACACACACACACACACACACACACACACACAAGAACGGGGTTGAGGATTTCAGCTTTATTCTACCATAGTTAAAAGGTGCTCCGAGGAACTTTCAGTTTGTATGAATTAATCCATGCACCCCCTTTGGACAAACGCGGAAGTGTTTTTATTACGCAAGCTGTTGTTCCTGGGGGAGGGTAGCCATGACAAAGGCATTAAGAAATACTATATAGAAACAGCATTCTTTGCACTGATGGTCTTGTTCGGTCATGTCATTTATGATCAGAGGAAAAATGAGACTTTCGGAAATGTTTAAAAGTTCCTCTTAGCAACTTTCAGATAGAGAAAAAAGACGTTAACCTATTAGACCATGACTGACCTGCACAGGGAGCTGCAGCTTGGTGAGGATGTCCTCCACTTTAGACTTGAACTCTTCCGGTCTCAGTTTGCCTCTAGCGATCCCCATCTGGTTGGTGAAAAACACCACCTGTAGGAAGAGAGAACAAGGAAGTCCAGTGACATACTGTTTTTAGGCTTATATCCTCCAAAACTTAACAAAATATCATCAACAACTAGTTACGCTTTGATCCTTCCCCACCTTGTATCCTTTCTTGAGCAGGTCGGTAAGCCTGGGCTTAATCTCGGGAAACAGAATCCTGTTATCGGAAAAATAACAATGGCAGAATAATATTAGTACAAATATCTAAAATAAAATAACCCATATAAGCCACAGACCTTTCTTTGCAATAGCGAAAGGATATAAAAAAAAAGGGGGAAGTTAAGGAGTGAGGTCATACCTCCAGTCATCTGGTGAGGTGGGGAAGACTTTTCCAGACTTGGTGGTGATGATGCAGCCGTCTATGTCGAAGCCAGCAATCTGGAGAACAGCAAGAGGAGGACAGGTTCGGAGGATTAAACACAATGGATGCTTGGTCTCATCAGAAATCATGAAAAGTTATGCGTTGTCCGTGTCAACCCCTACACATAACTTGTGTTTTTATATGTACATAAAGCTGCTGCATTACCAAGATCGAAAGAGAGATTTACTTTTAACATCTGACTGGACATGACGCCCCCACCAAAAACTCAACAACAGAAATGAAAGCTGCAACCCCATATTAAACTAATCTTACTTATCAAGCGGTTCGGGATGGCTTTTTTTAAACCATAAAAAACTGACAACTGTACCTTTAAATATTTCTGCAATTAAAACATATTTTAATATGGGGCCTAAATTAAAATCCATTTAACCAGACGATTTCATTCAATATGATCGAGAGGCAAAAATCAGGACGCCTCCCCCAACACTGAATTCAGACAGGATGATTTTACATTGAACCAGTTCCCACCTTGCTACTCCTTTGACACCAGCTGCGTGTAAAGCATCATGCTGCCTATCTGCTGCCAGCTGCTCTTCGGACAGCCCATGGGAGAGGACAATGATGATGAAGGCTGTGTGCTGTTGCTTCTCTCGTTCAAGGATCTCTCCGCCAACTCCTGCAGCTGCCTGAGCTTCTCCTCTGCCAGTCTCTCCTCCTCATCCTCCTCTTGTTCTTTCTCCTCCATCCTCCGTCTGTCCGGGGCCTCCTCCTCTCTTCTTTGACGCTTCACCTCCGGATGCCCCCTCTCTGGGCTCAGCCGTCTTTTTGTGGGCTAAACAAAAAATACACAAATAAATAATTAAATACAGCCACTCATTTTTAAGTTGTTTGACTTCCCTCTTCTCTTGACGTTTTGTCGTTGTTGTTAAGTGACAGGTAGGGCTGGGTTCTCTTAAAAAAGTTTTGATACAGATCCCTGACATAAAAACAGGAACAATACTTTTTTCCAATTTTATGAAATCTGTTTTGGCAATATCACATTGCATATTATGGTAAAACGAAAAAGTTTAGTTTATTTTTTTTCAGTTCCTTGGCAATTCTTTTCACATAACACCAAACAATTGAACTTTCAATAAGCTGACATCTAACTAAATGCTTTCATATTACCACAAATGCCTTATTTCCAGAGCCACTGCAGCTCCAAGAAAATAAACAAGCAAAGAGGAACAACATATAAACAACACAATGAATCAGTGTGCAAAATGAAAAGGTGACACTCAGTATTTAAGGCCCACTGATGCATACTGTGTAACCCATGTCGTAATGGTGTTGTTATGTTGTAACCTTATGTACGTTTCCTGGATGACTCAACACAGCCAATCACCAGCACTTTTAGATCTTCTAGGCACATCAAGCATGCTGCATTCTTATTGGCTCACTGAGGTTGTTGAGATTAACCCCTTGGGTATCAAAATCTGGTATTAAACCACAAGAATGTTTTCTATTCATACCATGGTATGGAGGCATTTGGCACGGACAGTGCCAAAAAAATATTAAAACTTTGATACCCAGCCCTAGTTACAGGAATAAGACAAATGTAAAATACATGAAATAGTACATCATCTACATTTCAGCACAGTGACCAAACAGTCCCACCTTCATGGAAGAGGTGGAAAAGAAATCCGTTATACTGCGCTTGGGATTTGGACTGGACTGTGCCTCTTGTTCATTCCCACTTCTTGCTCCTCTCGTCTTATCCGTGGCTTTAAGTCCTTTCTGCGCAGCGCCGGACGCTTTCCCGTTTGAGCTCAGGGAGAAGTGCAGTTTAAATGGGTGGTTGTGTTCGACCAGGTAAAGGGTGCCCCCCTGGGTGAGTCTACCAGACTGGCCCCGGCCTAGCTTCTCCCCGTCCAGGAAACTAGGGTTGGGACCCAGCTGTGGAAGAGAAAAACAGGGCATGTATGGACATTGGACTCATTTACACACTTTATGAGTTTAAAATACAGTGTAATATAACCAGCGTTGGCCAATGCCGTACAGATAAAGAAGTGCTGTCATGTCAAGTTTTCAGACATAATGACATATCAGCGGTTTTGGTTGTGTGATCACATGTTCACACGGAGACCTAATGAATGGTGTTTGCTTTCATACCTGAGTAACAATCACATCCTGGTTGGCATAGCAAGCCACCGCCTTCACTGAAAGAGACACACGGATTGTCACCATCATGTGTACTCAGAGACACACCCACGCATACACACAAAACACATGTATATTTAGAGCTCAAACGATTAGTTGGCTAATCTTCAACAAATGTGATATTAATCTAAAAATGTTTGTCACTTTTTAAACAGTATGCACTGCAATAAAACCCAGCTTTGGTTAGTCTGTTTTCTGACATTTTTCAGATGACGACTAATCCAGAACATTCTCATTATAAATCAATGATATTGTTACTTTACTTTTCTGTCTAGATGTCTAGCCTACCCCTAATCTCGCACTCCTCCTAATTCTGTCATCTCTATATTATGAAGACTTAGAGTTGGTTTCCATTCCTTATCACCGACCTAACACAGTTAAATAGGTCTCTCAGTATGTGAAAAGTGAGAACTGTGCAGGTGTGGGGCTATAACAAAATAAGTTGACCCCATGCTGTGTGGAAATCTTGGTGGAATTCCCAAGTCCCAGGACTCCCAGCAACTTTAAAATACATTCCTCATATCCTGCCAAACACTGACCCAAATCTACCAGTGCCTCGCATGTTAAAATTGGAACTATTTACTTGAAACTTTAGGACTATAGAGAATGAGCCATTTAGCTGGCAATTGGCAAACTACAATGGGTCTCGAGCTAAAAAAAAAAAAAAAAAAGTAAATGTAAACATCGAACTCTCCCTCACCCTGGTGCCTGGAGCATTTCTTGTCGGTGACCCCGGTGTCCGGACCCCGGCCCAAAATCACAGCTCGTCCGTCCTCCAGAGGGACACGAGCCCCGGAGGCGCTGACCAGAGAACACGACATGCGAGCTGTGTTGCGACCACCGCCACACTGCTTCACTCTGTTCTCGGCTCTATGGTCGTTTGTGAACGACTAGTTGCAAAAAAATACGCACCGAATCACAGAAATCAAACACGCATCGCACTGCTGTGGCTGCTTGTGTTTTACGTATGCAACTTTACTGTCTTAGCCCCATTTAGGCTGTTTTAGTTTCTGAGTTGTTTGTTGAACAAGAAACCGGAGGGGGATTGTTTCGCCATGTACCCGCGGTCCATCAGGAAAATACGGTCGTTTGGAAACATGGTCCGCTTAAAGTTTCCGCTTGTGACTTCACCTATTCGGGTTCCCATAAATAGTTCAATGCAGCTACACATGACTTGTTCTCTAGTGTAATGTCTCGGGAAGGTCAGAGGGGTATACTACAAAGCAAACTCAACAGAGCCCGACTCTCTTTTTTTGATCTGGTTCAACATAACACATAGCCTACCCTCGCTCAGAGCTAACCGGTATCACGAAGGCAGTTATCAACCTCTTATGTTGAACGAGGGTTTCAGCTTCAGGCTCTGTGCGCGTCCCCATAAGAGGGGGCGTTTGGCCGTCATTTGACTCTGCTTCCGCACAGACTGGACTGATCTTGTGCCGCTAACTTTACACTAACGGACTGATTGCGAGCAGCTGACTTCGCTGACTTCACAAGAGTTTGTCAGTCTGAATGATCACAGAACAGCAGAAAACAGAGAGCCGAAAAAAACTCATACTGCAAATAAGGAGAGAGTGGAATGTTGACAGAAAATTGGCTACTGAATTGATTAATTTGTTTTACAGATCGTTCTCGCAGTGAGAACGATCTGTAAAATAAATGACATTAAATGACATTATAAAGCAATTAAAGGTTGAACTCGGATTTAAAACAGTGTTTAGCCTAGTTGATAACCCTACACTTAAGAATCTGATTTAAGTCTGACACTGCCCCTAATGAATAGCATAGCCTATGTGGAAAATCACGTTAGTTTTGGGCCACATCAAAATTAATACAATTTTGATTTTGATTTAGGCTAATAGCCCTTTATTTGCATCTTATAAACACCATTAAAATAAATAGCCTAGATACAAAACCTGTAGGCTAGTCTGTATTTTCCGGACAAATATGAATCTACTGTGAGAAGCTTAACCTGCGAGTCTGCAGCGATGTCCGAACTGTGACAGCTGTCACCTGTCACGTCCCAACTGTAATCGCTACTGATGAAAAGAAAGAAGCCTACAGTGAAATAATGTTGCAACCTGTGATTTTATAGAACGCTTCATTAAGAGCCAGTGTGTGTAGATCGCCAGGTAAAATCATTTGAGGTGAGAGCATGGCGCTGCATAGCCTACATAGGTCTAGGCTATTTTACATTTTCTGCATCAATAACTATGCATGTGGCAAAAAGCTGCAGCGCGATGTTACAGTTCACTCTAATGTAAGCCTTATGTCACGGCTTCGTTTCGTTTAGGCTACTGATTTTACTAGTTTACTCAGTGAGAAGTATCGCTCAGACAATATATATATTGACTATAGTCAGGTCCGCGCCTCCGCGGGATTTCAAAAGGTGTAGTTTCCTTAAAGGGCAGCGCTCTAAGAGCCGAATTTAAACTCAAACTCTGGAACAAAAACTGGTCTGGGCAGGTTATCCGTGCAGCCTCTGTTACCACGGTGATCTAGCCAGGTAGAAAGAGAGCCACCTTTCGTGATACTGAAAACTCTGGCTTTAGACCGCTTTAGACTCAACAGACCTCGCTCAGCCCTTAATCTCGCTTCGTAGTATACCCCTCAGCAGAGCCGGCCCGAGGCATAAGCGAACTAAGCGGCCGCTCAGGGCCCCGACTGCCTGCCTTTTTTTTTTTTTTTTTTTTTTTTTAGTTTGTGTGTTTGATATTAACATCATATTATGCAAATGTGAGTTATCATACAAAAAAGGAATACAATGTTTTGGTCTAGATAATTAATAGCCTAAAAATGTAATCAGTTCATCTGGGAGGAAATCCGAAATTATCTGATCATGTCATGTTCACATCCATGCAGGCCCGGTTCTACGGGGGTGCATGAGCATGCATTGCACCCTCAAAAAAATTGTTTGCACCCTCAAATGAAAAAAGGAGGGAGTGAATTTTTTTTTAATAAATAGGATAAAAATAATAAAATACTTGCTCACAAAACAAATTGTAATTAACCTTTGACCATTTCCATTAAATACCGCTGTTTTCTGCATTTATTTTGTTCACTAAACCGATAAGAACGTTATCATTATTCGACTGGCAGCTGTGGCTAAGCGAACCCATCTCTACTAGTGCGCTCCGCTCTGCCCCGCCCGTCCCCGCCTGAACTATTTCGCTTTCAGCGATTGCAGTGCAATGGTTATTCAGCATAAAGTTAAAACACTCGCTCGCCCAAGACTGATGTTAAACCGAAACACAAAAGCCTTGCGCGAGCAAAGCAGTGATTCACCCAGTGAAACATGGGGTGAGACTGTGACTGTGGGTAACGGTGTCATCACCTTGCCGGTGAGAAAAGCTCTGTGGCTTAACGGCTAAAATGATAACGGCCGCCGGGGATATCATGTCCGCTAACGTTGTTCAGGGGAGTCTTCCGCGATCGGATTGCATTTCACGAGCATGAAAACACAGAGCAATGTCGTCAAACTGACAGCGCGACGAGAGAAAATCGAGAGTGAGCCGCTTCCCTCCGTTAGTTTCAGTCTACAGCCGAAAACAATCCAATCACCACCTAAACATGGATATCGTTTAAATAAAGCCTCTTGTTTTTATGATCATTAGGGCATTGATGCAAATTCTGAAGTCTGAACATTTCGGTGGCAGCTGTGGTGCAGTTTTTTTCAGCAACTCACAGACTCATGCTTGCCCATAGGCGTAGATTTGGTGGGAGGGTGGCGGGGGGAGGGGGCACAGGGGACGTGTCCCCCCAATAATCAGAAGAGAGCCTACATTTTTTCTCAAAAAGTAAGAAACCCTATTCTCCCCAAAAGAGGTAAAAATAACAGTTCAGGATGTTGAAACATTGATATATCTCCTAATTGTTAATACATATTCCCCTATGATTTAAAAATGTAAAGTGTCACAATAGTTTACACTGCTGCTGTGTCATGAATAGTGAGTCCTAATTTTTTTTTTTGAACAATACAGTAGAGTAAATATTTGAAAGCAATACAGAATGCCTGAGAGCCTTACTGCTTTTTATAACATTATATTAACGTCACTGGGAGCCTGTTGTCTTTTCCTTTAACAGAAATTTAGACATGTCCACCATAAATAATTAAATGCAGAAGGCATAAATAAGTACATAAAAATTCACCCGAATGCACAAAATGGTGTGTTCGAAGCTCATTTTTTTCTGGGGGAGTACCCCCAGACCCCCACTTAGGTTGAAGCGAAACCTAAGCCTTGTGTTTGCCACCCAAAAATTATCACTGGCCCCATCCTGGCCACCCCAATGAAAATGTTCTGGCTCCGCCACTGCCCAGAAGTGCTTGACTATCTACTGGTAGAAAGGCCTGTGTAAAAAGCGAAGTCTGAACTGAAGCTGGGTAGGTGGTTTTAGTGTAGTACTGGTGCACCCCCTGTAATCTCAAATGCACCCTAAGGCATTCTGTTCTGGAACCGGGCCTGCATCCATGCACAGTGTGTATTGAGTTTATTTAAAAACAATTGGAAATGGGGCTGCCCTCAGTTGCCCATGCACTGTGTATAGTCTATAGCCTATGTCAGCCTTGTCTGTGGAAAAAAAGATACAGTAGCTGGACAACAGAGTTCTTCTGCTTAGTTCCTCAAACTGCATTTAAATGCATTCACTATATTACAGAGAAATATGTCCCGTAAAAGAAAAAGAGCTCCAAGCCCAACCCAGAGGACCCTCCATAATATTTTATTTTATATTAATATTTTTATGGAAAATCCATGTGTCCTTCTTCAATAGCTTCTAATTCATCTGACCCAGTGTCTCCAAATTATTTGTTCACACAAAATTTCTCAGATTTAGCCTCTTAATTTTCCTCTCAAAGTGCACCAGATTCATGCATTTCACTTTAAAAAGGTTAAAAAAATCTCCCGGGGGGCATACCCCCAGACCCCCCTAGGAGGGTCTGAATCTCGGCTGTCTAATATTTTTGCACAGCCGCACAGTGGAGGCACTAGCGGAAAACACTGGGTGTGTGAATGATATTTAACAAAGAACTATAGTTTCAGCAGCGCTAACATTGGAGAGGGGCCCCCTAATCATATTTCGCTTAGGGCCCCCTGAAGGCTTGGGCCGGCTCTGCCCCTCAGGTCTGCACATACTATTTTTTTTAAAATATTATTTAAATTTACCTAGGTAAGACAAGTGTATAGCACAATTCAGACACAAGGCAATTTAAAGTGTTTTGCAGAGGCGTCCAATTCATCATGATTAGACCTTAGAAATTGCATTTTTGAGAAAATAAAAACAAAGAACAAATTACAGGGCGACAAATTGACAGAAACATTGTATTCCTCACGCACTGATCGCAGTTTTAAGACGGGTTTTACTCAATCTTACATCACTAGAAATATTTGATATCTCATGCACTGATTGCATTTAACAGACAATACAAATAAGCAAATACAAAATGAATAGGCCTACAAAAAAATGAATTAATGAATGAAATAAATTATTTGATCGACAGGAAGCCAGTGTAAAGACTTCATAACTGGGGTGATGTGATCCACTTTTTTGGTCCTTGTGAGGACTCAAGCAGCAGCATTCAGAATTAGCTGAAGCTTTTCTGATTTATTTTGTAGGAAGGCAAAGCCCTGCAAAGACACTGTTACTGTAGTCAAGACTACTAAGGATACATGCATGGACAAGTTTTTCTAAATCCTGCTGAGACATTAGTACTTTTATTCTTGATATGTTTGGTTGATAAGGTGGTTGTAGGCTGACTTATAATTGAAATCATGTGTTTGTTTATATTGAGGTCTGAGTCTATGACCACACCTAGATTTCTGGCTTGGTGTGTCGTTTCTAACATAACAGATTTAAGATGGACGTTGACTTTTAATTGTTCATCTTTGTCACCAAAGACAATAACTTCAGCTTTCTCGTTGTTTAATTTAAGAAAAAATTGGACACATTCAATCATTGATGTGTTCAATGCACTTACCCAGTGTTTGTATCTGCCTATAGTCTTCTGGTGATATGATTATGTAAATGTGTGTGTCGTCTGCATGAGTATGATAACATATTGTTCTTTTTCATAATCTGAGCTAGCGGGAGCATGTAGATGTTAAACTTTGGAGGCCCCAGAATGGAACCTTGGGGAACCCCGCATGCAATATTTATTCGCTCAGATGTGAAATTGCCTATAGTAGTCTCTATAACATTCAAACCAGTTTAGTACAGTGCCAGAAAGTCCCACCCAGTTTGCAAGTCGGTTTAGTAATATGTTGTGGTCAACTTTGTTGAACGCAGCACTGAGATCCGATAAAATGAGGACTGAGCTATTGCCACTATCTGTGTTTAAGTCGATGTCATTGAGGACCTTAACCAGAGCGATCTCAGTGTTGAAAGACATCAAAGCAGTTGTGTGCTAAGTAGTTATTCATAAAAAAGTAGAAATGGAAGGTTTGATATCAGCCTATATTGTTCATCCATGAGTGATGTGTCTAGATTGTTCGTTTTTTAGGAGTGGCTTGAAGACTGCTGTTTTTCAGTTTAAATGTGGCTGATCGGATAAAATTGTGTCATGGTATTTGAATTGATTTTATGTAGACATAGGGTTAGCACATATCAGAACCCGGTATTGAGGCAGTGACAGCTTGTCTAATTTTCTGAATTTTGTCAGTAAATAAGGAGGCAAACTTATTGCAGGAACTCGTGATTAGGCCTACATGTTCAGTAGCTGCTGACACATGAGGGGTTGTTAGTTGTTCAACAAATATTGAATTTCAACCTGCATCGAAGACAGTAAATCGTCCCACCCAGGGTGTGTATCTGACTGTCCACTTATACAGCACTTATGTAGAGAAAACAAAGTTGGAACGTCTACAAACAGGTGTTTTGTTTTATTCTCACTCAAGTGCGTCCTATTAATTTTACCTGGTGTGCTCAGTCCTGTTCTTGATCTCATTTATATTCTCTCTACTGGCCTGTCAGGTGGGGTTCTGAGTGCCTGTCTGGAAAACGGTTGTGCTGCTGTCTAGATAATACAAGCAGGAAGCAAGCTCCACTTTCAGGTAAAGAAAATGAATTTGTGCTGTTAGGTAGATTTAGGTGGTGTTAAGAATATTGGATTTTTTTGACAAGGATGGCATAACTTCAGTAATATTGCTCTTAGTCTTACACTCAAGCTCTGATAAAAAGTATTCCCAACTGTCTGCTCAATAATTGTTATTAGATTATTGCTCTGTTGTTTAAAATAAAGAGGTCTTGGACTAGAATTATTGATCAGGCTTTACTCAACTAGCTAATACAAATCTTATCTTTGGGCATGTTATATACAGTATCTCACAAAAGTGAGTACACCCCTCACATTTCTTCACATTTTTCTTTATATCTTTCCATGGGACAACACTGAATAAATGACACTTTGATACAATGTAAAGTAGTCAGTGTACAGCTTGTATAACAGTGTAAATTTACTGTCCCCTCAAAATAACTCGACACACAGCCATTAATGTCTAAACTGCTGGCAACAAAAGTGAGTACACCCCTTAGAAAAAAATTACAAATTGGGCCCAAAGTGTAAATATTTTGTGTGGCCACCATTATTTTCCAGCACTGCCTTAACCGTCTTGGGCATGTAGTTCACTAGAGCTTCACAGGTTGCAACTGGAACCCTCTTCCACTCATTTATGACAGCATCACAGAGCTGGTGGATATTAAAGACCTTACGCTCCTCCACCTTCTGTTTGAGGATGCCCCAAAGATGCTCAATAGGGTTTAGGTCTGGAGACAGGCTTGGCCAGGCCATAACCTTTACCGTCAGCTTTTTTAGCAAGGCAGTGGTCGTTTGGAGGTGTGTTTGGGGTCGTTATCATGTTGCAATACCACCCTGCGGCCCAGTTTACGAAGGTTGAGTGCACGTGGTCAGCGTCGTACACAGAGGTTGGCTTTGGAAAATAGACGTATGAGTGCTGCCAGCATTGCTGAAGGGCTTGAAGGGGTGGGGGGTCAACCTGTCAGTGCTCAGACCATACGCCACACTCTGCATCATACTGGTCTGCATGGCTGTCATCCCAGAAGAAAACCTATTCTAAAGATGATGCACAAGAAACCCCACAAAAAGTTTGCTGAAGACAAACAGACTACGGACATGGATTACTGCAACCATGTCCTGTGGTCTGATGAGACCAAAATACATTTATTTGGTTCAGATGGTGTTAAGAGTGTGGAGCGGCAACCAGGTGAGGAGTACAAAGACAAGTGTGTCTTGCCTAGAGTCAAGCATGGTGGTGTAGCGGGTACAGGTGGTTCAGATTAATTCTGCTATTAGAAATTAATCTGATGATTAATAATACTTTAATAGTTTATTAAAGTTCAAAAGGGGCACCACCATTCATTTTAAGAATGGAAAAATAATAGCAAATTGTCTCGTTTAATCAATGGTTTATTCTTAAATATTGATTACTTTAATGTTCAGTTAAATGAATCAACATTAATAAATCCTAGTCTCAATGATCATTTCCATATAATAATGTAATCAAATAATTACTATTATAAATTTGGTAATATGATCTTAGACTCTGAAGCTACAGAATCCTTCTACTTGTTGATTGTTGACACTCCAATAATATCCACACAAATAAATCACAAACACTTCTAGTTACAATATAAGAACATTTATTTTAAACACAATGAAACTTAAGGTAACATCCGTTTTATACGCATAAAGCAAATACACTTAATCAAAGAAAACGTCTAGAACATTGTTATTTATACAGCCATGAACCAATATGTGTATGTGTATGTGTGTGTGTGTGTGTGGTGTGTGTGTGTGTGTGTGTGTGTTGAGTGAGTGAGTGAGTGAGTGAGTGAGTGTGTGTGTGTATGTGAGTGAGTGAGTAAGGGGGGTGTGTGTGGGTGTGTGTGTGTGGGTGTGTGTGTGAGTGAGTGAGTGTGTGACGCGAAGCAAGGAAAGGGACGGGGGGGGGGGAAGCTCCCACGTGACTTAGGACGACAGGCACAAGATGGCGATCGAAAGCAGGTTATTAATGCCACAAAATGGCTGCCGGCTAGGCTATTCTAATTCCACCCGGTAGGGGAGATAGCTACCACGGTTACTCAAAAGGGGGTCTACCTCAGAACAAAGGGGCAAGAAGAAGAAGACTGAGGGCGGGGGATTTCGAAGCCACTCGCCCTTTTTAAACAGGGATTCTACCGAAGTTAACACCAATTATCAAATAAAATCTACCATCGGGGTCGTCTACCGGTGTGTGTACGTGCGTGCAGGAGAGGAAGAGGAGGAAAGGCCACGCTTGAGCGCAGAGAGGGGGGGAAAGAAAGAAAGAGCGTGGGGTTTTTCAAATCACACAGCAGAATTAAACCACACTGCAGACTTAAATCACAAAATCACACTGCTTAAAATAGCAAACACCAATTCGAAAATAAACAGTATTGTTCACACCTTAAAAAGTAATAATAAACTAAACATCTGCCCAGGTAATTATTATGCCAAAATCTCACTTGTGGGAAACTCCAGTTTCCAGTAGCTTATGAGGCGGCGATCCCATTAGGCTCCGCGCCGGTGGTGGTCGGGGAGCTGAATCTCTTCGGATCGCAGGCAAGAGGCAAAGGGCGCGGCTGATGGGGTGCGGGGGTTTGGCGGTCGAAGAAAACTCGATCGGCTCCAATCCGCGGTCCGAGAGGCTGAGTTTCTGGGTAAACCGCCTGCTTCTCGTGTCCTTCTGGTCGTTCCAACGGAACAGCTTTAACTCACCTGTTGTTTTAGGTATCACCGTGGCCATCGGCGATAGTATCCGTAAAACACGTGGTGGTCGGTTGTGGGCTCGAAGGAAGGCCCTGTAGTTCTGTAAAGACGTGTTGTTTCTATACGGGGTGTCAGCGAATCGCCGGTCCCCAGAAAGAAAGAAAAAAACGCCGCGGGGGCGCTTTTGAAGTCCCCGGGGTCACCCGGGGTGGAGCTTCAGGCTCGCGTTTGTGTACGCCCACCTGACGAGGTAAGGGTGTACTGCAGTGTTTTGGCCGCATGGTGGCGGCACAGAGCTGTCCATAGGTTTGACCCCCTACAGTGGTTGGAGTGTCATGGTCTGGGGCTAAATGAGTGCTGCCAGCACTGGGGATCTACAGTTCATTGAATTCTAACATGTACTGTGACATACTGAAGCAGAGCATGATCCCCTCCCTTCATAAACTGGGCCGCAGGGCAGTACTGCAACATGATAACGACCCCAAACACCCCTCCGAACGACCACTGGCTTGCTAAAGAAGCTGAGGGTAAAGGTTATGGACTGGCCAAGCATGTCTCCAGTCTTAAACCCTATTGAGCATCTTTGGGCATCCTCAAACGGGAGATGGAGGAGCGCAAGGACTCTAATATCCACCAGCTCCTTGATGTCGTCATGAATGGGTAGAAGAGGTTCCAGTTGCGACCTGTGAAGCTCTAGTGAACTACATGCCCAATAGGCCTTTCACACCAAAATGAACCAAGAGTCAGTTCAGCTGGTGTTGGGGTCAGTTCAAAATGGTTACGCCTTATCCAGTTATGAACCGGTTGGTTTACATCGACCGAGACAGCCATGGAGCCGGCAAGAGAGCAACGTCATGACGTCACTGTAAACGTGTGTACGTCGCCCGACGCCGCTGCTCTTGTGGCTAACGCTAAAGCTACCGCTAGCTTTTAGCACAACAACAGCGGCGATACGTCTTATTTTTACACGTGTTGGCTCTCGCTTTGCTTTCTTTACCAAACAGGACCCATACAGCGTATTCTCGCCGGTCAATTTGATCGCTACGTTCGGTAATTATGTTATGTTTACGTCTCGTAGTAGCGGTGTTTTTAATATTGGCGGCATGAGGTTTGAGTTGGTCTGGTTGGTCAGGATAATCCCTCCCGGCGCTGCGCAAGCGGTTCTTATCAAACCCTGCTCAGTCTGGTTTGATAAGAACCAGTTTTTACGCCCGGAGCCTGCCGAGCAGGCTTTCTGGCGGTGAAACCAAAACACGGCTCTAACTCGAACTAGCCAGAACTAGCGCCGATTTTGCGGCGGTGTGAAAGGCCCCAAGAGGGTTAAGGCAGTGCTAGAAAATAATGATGGCAAAACAAATATTGACACTTTGGGCCCAATTTGGACCTTTTTTCTTAGGGGTGTACTCACTTTGTTGCCAACAGTTTAGACATTAAGGGCGGTGTTCGAGTTATTTTGGGGGACAGTAAATTTACACTGTTATACAAGTGTACATGACTACTTGACATTGTATCAAAGTGTCATTTATTCAGTGTTGTCGCATGGAAAGATATAATGAAATATTTGAAGAAATGTTAGGGGTGTACTCACTTTTGTGAGATACTGTATTGAGAGGGTGGAGAAACAGAGATGCAATGGGGTAGAGGGGGGAATGACATGCAGAGAAGGACCTTGGCCGGATTTGAACCCGGGTCTGCTGCGACAAGGACTGAGCCTTTATGGGGAGGGGGGTTGAATATACTTTTTATTTTTAACTGTGATCTACTATTTGCAAAGCTTATGTGAGGGCAATAAGTAGGTGTATTTATCTGGGGCTTTCTATTTTAAAGACCAACCATCTTGATGTACTTAAACCTTTAATAAAACAAAGAGATTTGTCTTCGAAAGGTAATGTCCTTATAACTAAGGCTGAGGGAATACTGTGTCTTGGTTCACATATGCAGCTCGTTCTTAACTTATTGGCAGATAAATAAGTAAAGCTGTCAACTAGATGCTACACAGTATCTAAAAACGGACTGACACACTTTACATTCATCTTTGCAACTGTTTCACCTCACTAACTAATGCAACTGGCATCTGATTGACAAACTTTTTTCTGTCATCCTGCCCTCCACCGTCTTCTTCCAATTCTCAGACTACGACTCTTCTCACCATGTCGTCAAAGCCCAGATGTTACCACCATGAAGCAGCCTACATGCCCCTCATGAGAGGCATGAGTGAGCTAGACCTCCAGGGCCCCTGTGTTCCCAGTGACCTAGTGCTGATTGGAGACCATGCCTTTCCTTTAGCAATGAACAGCCAAGGCCAAACGCTGATGGCTGCCTCTCTGTATGGCAGTGGAAGAATTGTGGTCTTGGGCCATGAGGCCTACCTGAACACCTTCCCTGCTCTGGTAGAGAACGCTCTGACTTGGCTGAGAGGAGATGGATCTGACAACGTGTCAGTGGGGGTCCACAATAATGTTAAGGCAGTTGCTGATAATCTCAGCAAATCCAGCTTCCAAGCCAAGGTTGTGGGGTCCTTTGCCAAAGATCTGGGGGTTGGTGTGTATGTGACTGATGCATACAGTGTGGGTGCAGAGGTGAAGAACCTGGTGGCCTTTATGAAAGCTGGAGGGGGAGTCCTGATAGCAGGTCAGGCATGGAGCTGGGATGAAGCTCACCCAAAGGAGAACACACTGCGTTTGTTTGAAGGGAATAAGGTGTGTGGTGTGGCAGGGATCTACTTCTCTGGGCGTAAGGGTAATGTTGAGTGCCTACCTGTCTGCCCACAGATCCCATCCTCCTGGATGGCTGTAGGGTAAGTGTATACTTGTTTTTATTTTCCAATTTGAAAGGGTTCCAAATTCTGAAACAATTGCCAGACAATACTGCTTGCTATATGGTCTGGCTCATGGACGTATTATAAGAGGTCTGGCTGTGTGAGACTATTTGTTTTCAGTTCTTCTTTGTCTTCCAACTCTAAAGTTGTGAAGTGAGTTGTAATGTAACTTTATTTGAACAGGGACAACGTACGCAAAACATTAACCTGTTTTAAAGCAAGGAGAGATGTATACCAGGTTTTATCAAATTGCTATTTTCCACCTGTAGCCCCAGAAAGTGATATCACTTCACTTAAGCCATTTCCTAAAATTATTTTAGAATATATTATAATAAAAATTATGAACTATATTATATAATACCATGTATTGTAATGACTACTATAATAACATAATAACTGTACCGATTCTGTTCTGGCCATGCACATCTCTCAATGTTGTTCCTGTCTTTAAGTCTGTCTTTACTAGATTGTTTCATAAAGAAACAACATCATAGCATCAAAGTTTTGTGTGAGGAATTAAAAGAAAAAAGCTTTTAAAAATGGTATTGATACACTTATTTTTTGCCATAATCATAGATTGTGTCTTTTATACCTGGAATATGTATTTCCCTTTCCTTCTAAATACAGTACTGGTAAAGATTTTGAGGATGACCTGGAGTTCTTACTGAAGAACATTTCAGTGTTTGATGTCCAGGGTGCAGCAATATGTTCAGAGGTTCTGGTCCACGGCCCGCTAGCCTTTCCCATTGCGACCACAGAGGATGGACGGGCGTTTATTGCTGGAGCTTACTATGGGCAGGGACGGGTCATAATTGTTTCACACGAAGGATTTCTGGCACGAGAGGTACTTATCAAAGATTTTTTTAGAATTCCTGCCTTAAATTGTCATTATGCGCTCAATTTCATTTATAAAAGCAGACATTCTTCAAATCAAAAATGTATATACATATGATTAATTTGAATTTTTATGTAGTAACCAACTGTTGACTGCTCCGCCCATGTTTTATGCGATTAACAAAATACACCCTTTCTCACAATAACTGCTTTTATTATAGACACTGGCTCCATTTTGGATCAATGCCATCCGTTGGTTGGACGACGGCCGACATGGGGTCGTTGGTGGACAGCAAAATAATGCATTCAACATCCTCAGCAAGTCAGGCTTAAAGTGTGAGAAGACAAACTTTAAGGAAGACCTGAGTGTATTTGTGTGCCCAGCATACAGCAGTGATAATGCGGAGAAAATCCAAGACTTTGTGGCAGAGGGAGGAGGCCTGCTGATGGGTGGACATGCCTGGTACTGGGCACAGTCACACCCTGGGAAAAACCCAGTAACTGACTTCCCAGGTATGATAATGCACTGCACAAGTTTGATTATACTGCTATGACCAAAGTGAGAAGGAAGGGTTTGTGGGTCAGTATATAGTTATGTTTTAAAGGATATTAAAGGGGGCTACTGCACAGCCTATAACTCTTAGAAACACACTTGGATTCAGGCTTAGCGGGAAAATGGGCAAAGGTCTTGAAAGCTGTGGGGCAGGCAACAAGTAGCAACAGGAAAGCACTGGAAGACACCAAGAAGGGCCCACTGAAAATAAAAACATTTAGGGCAATAAGGCTAGAGAAAGGTGAATGCAAAGAGGGAATATTTAGTATAGATAGTCTGGTGGTGTAAAAGTTTTCTTCAATATCTTTCAGGGAACAAGATTCTGAACAAAATGGGCATGAGCTTGCTGGGGGCTACAATCAAAGGAGGTCTTTACAAGGCAGCGGTGCCCAGCCAGGCCATCAAAGACCATTACCACTTTCGCCACATTCTGCACCGCTTCGCTAACCACATAGCCCAGGGAGAAGAACTTAGCAAGCATGAGGAGGAATGTCTTATAAACCTGGGACGTGACTGTTCCACCTACTTGAAGATGAAGGCTCACGACTGCTCCTCCTATGCACAGGTTGTGTCCACTCTGACTGACATCATAAAGAGGTCGGGCATGCCACAGGTGACTAGACAAGATAGCACCAACACTCAGAAACAGCACACTGTGACAATGTCACCTCTTCATTATCATTAACAATGCATTTTCTTTCAAGGTGTGTGAGACCTGCCCCGCGAAGAGTCCCAAAGACCACCTTCTCCTCAGTGTGGGGGCAGAGGTATATAAGGTTTGCTCAGATCCCGATGATCTCTTCCCCCACCTGATCAAGGATCACCCGTTGATGCCAGTTGTCAACAATCGCAAAATCAAGATTAATGTAAACACAGCAGGTCAGACCTCTTTTTATGTGGAATGAGTTCAAATATGTGTGTCGTCGGGAGATATTAACTAATTTTGACAGAAAACGTTCTCCAGAATTGCTGTCTCCACCATTAGGTATAATAAGATATGTGTGTGTTGTGTGTGTGTGTGTGTGTGTGTGTGTGTGTGTGTGTGTGTGTGTGTGTGTGTGTGTGTGTGTGTGTGTGTGTGTGTGTGTGTGTGTGTGTGTGTGTGTGTGTGTGTGTGTGTGTGTGTGTCTTTGTTCTTATTTTTCTAAGGGGGGGAGGAGTGGATCAGTACAGGTCTCTATCTCTCTCCTGGCAAAAAGACTTCCCTGGCCATTCCGCCAGAGATTGTCAACAAGGACTGGAAGGTACTGTACAGAAAATCAAATATTTATCAAGGTAATTGTGTTTGTTTACGCCATATCCCCAGTGGATGGCCAGCCAAACCCCATGCAGGCCTTTGTGCAGTCATCCATATTTCATCCGTGCTTTGCATCCTTTTTATTTACTGTACACACCATAATTACAATCAGAAACACATATTTCCTTTCTTCTTAGATCCAGATTGGCTGTCAAACAGACCATCTCCATGCTAAGGAGTTGAAGAGAGCACCATGTGTTCATGAGCGATTTCCTGTTACCTCAGAGATGATGCAGGTGTGCAACTTCTGGGGGGGACTTATCTACCTGGTAGCCCCACCCAAGACAAAGGTAGATGGGGTAGAGGTCACAGTGAAGGAGGCTGTACCTGCACCATACTATAAATCTGGTAGGTCAATGGTGGGTGAAGCTGTGGTACATGTTTCCTGATGTGTGTAATATACTTATGGGAGTTAATGTAAGGTGTGATGGGTTTGTCCAGTCTAGAAAAATGTGTTCAATATTTTTGGAGGGAGGTGATATGTTTTGGAAGTCAATGTTATGATATTGGGAATGGAGCCTTTGTATGTTTCCGGTAGACCTATATGAATGTTTATGTCAGCTCGGCGAGAGAGGAGACAGGGTCAGTATTGGTGGGAGGCCCATTAGGCTGTGATTTGCAACAGCTGGGAGCATGGCTTGCGGTGAGACTCTGAGCTGCCACAGAGGTACGAGTACAGGGTTTCCAACTTCCCACACTTGATAATGAACTTCTTTTATAAACTGTGAACGGATCAAAGCGCAGGCTGGTTGACTGGACCGACGGCACATCCCACGAGACAGAGTAGCAGTGCTGTGTATCGGAGAGAGCTGTTCGCATGCGATTACTGTGGTCCAGCGCAGAGTACTTTATACCTAACCCCCTAGATAGGTAAGAAGCTCATGTCCATATTTCAAGTCTATTGCATTATGTAAAGAGATACGTTAAGTTACTGGCTGGCTAACCAAGTCAGAATGCCAGATGCCTTTTGGAGAAATGGCAGAGTTTGATCCAGAACAGTTTCTGGATACTGATGGAACTTGGACACGTTTGATTAAGCTTCAAAACCCCAGATTATGGAACCTGATAGAGTATCTGGAGTAAGGATGCCAAAAAGACAGATCTTGTGCAGCCTATTCTGGTTAGCTGTTACCCTGAGGAGCGAGAATGGCAAGAGAAGGAGCAGGACAAACTGAGTGAGAGAGAGAGGGAGTGAGAGCATGAGAGGGCAAAACTTTACTTTGAGACAGCTAAGCTTGTTGTGGATAATCCTGATGCTTTTCCAGTCCACATGGTCTCCTAGGCTCAGGCCAATTTCTTAAGAGAATGGCAAAAGAAAGAGCTAGAATGGCAAGACACTCAGGGAGAGAGAGGAGGGAGAGCAGAGAGGGCAAAACTTGACTTTGAGAAAGCTAAGCTTGTTGTAGATATTCTTGAGGTTGTTTCAGTCAGTTTGGTCACCCAGGCTCACACCAAATTCTTAAGGGTTCCCACTATTAATCGTGAGGGCAAGGGAGTTGTGGACTTGCCTACAGTTGACTTGGCAGATTCAGTTTTTGCTAAGTGGTGTGGTGATGACCAGGGGCTGGTGTTGAGTCAGAGCACCTTGGTTGTAGAGCAGAGAGAGAACCCCACTTTGAACCCTCTTAGCGGTCACTTGGGAGGGGGTTGAAGATCAGAAAGTCCCTGTAAGTCTGCTGCCCCCCTGTGCCTGTGGTTGAATAGCCTTTTCCTAAGCTGATCATTGATCATGTTGGCCCTTTGCCAAAAACTACATTCTGTGTGAGTAAGATCTTGTTCAAATCACACGCACAATAAAACTGTATGAAAGTATACCTCAAACTACACATCCTCTTTTTCTTTCAAGGTGTGACAACAGCTGCTGATTGGAAGGAGCTGCGCAAAGCCCCTGCACCCTGGGCAGAGTTGGAGTTTGAAAACATCATCCTTACCGTGCCATCAGATGCTGTCCGGAGCCTGGATCGGCCTGATGAGTTGGCCAAGCACTGGGATGGCATCATGAATGCCATTGCTGACCTGGCTGCCAAACCACACAAATTTCCTCGCAAAGAACGTTTTGTAGCAGATGTGCAGATTTCCCATGGTTTGTGTATTTAACTTTGACACTGTCTTTGTGTCTCACTTTAATTGTCCAGTGCTAATCGCTGCATTAAAATATATTGTGTACAATTTCCAGTATATGGAAATTGTACCTGGGTGCATACTGCATCAATATACATTTTTTGAGTTTGGGAATTCAACTTTTTGTAGAAAATTACTAACTAAATGAGTAAATGCAGGAACAAAAGCACTTGCACTACAATGTGAAGTAGTACAACGTTTCTCTACCATATGGGACACTGAATACCTGTTACTCCATCCAGGTGAGATGCACGCAGGTTATCCTGTCATGACACATAAGGCTGAAGCAGCTGCCATGGTCAGCGTTGACAAAGCTAGGAAAAAAGGCATTTGGGGCCTCATCCATGAGCTGGGACACAACCAGCAGAGAAGCTGCTGGGAGTTCCCTTCACACACCACTCTTGTTCAGACCTAACGTTAGTCCCTTAGTGGAAGGCAGCCCTTGTATGTTCATGTAGTCATCAATCTAGGAGATTGGAGAAATGCAAAATTGATCTGTGGGAGACAATGTATGTGAAGCTCGCGAGATCAGGCTGGTTTCGCCAGACTACGTGAGAGGCAGGTTATACCATGGACAGGTCCCCAGTCTATCACAGAGCTAACATACATATACAGACAACCATTCACATTCACACCAAAGGGAGTAGAGTAAGAGTTTCCTATTCACCAAACCTGCATGTTCATGTTAACTCAAAAAGGGACACGGTTCAGTGCTAATGTCTGCTTTAAGAATACCTTGTTTACTATTTACAGTATATGGACATTTAATTAACATTTAAACACTTGTTTTCGATAAAATGACATAGCAGCACACGCACTTGCACTACAATGTGAAGTTTTACAATGTTTCTCTACATTAGATATGGAAAATGAATGATCTGTTACTCCATCCAGGTTGGATGCACGCAGGCTATCCTATTATGACACAAAAGTCTGAAGCAGCTGCCATGGTCAGCGCTGAGAAAAAAGGCATTTGGGGCCTCATCCATGAGCTGGGTCACAACCAGCAGAGAGGCTGCTGGGAGTTCCCTTCACACACCACAGAGTGTACATGCAACCTGTGGTCAGTGTATGTGCATGAAGAGTACCTGGGGATCGACAGGGCCAAGGTGAAGTGAATATTTTTTTTTCAGGTGTATTGAGAGATGTATTTGTCACGAGTCACAAAAGACACCTCCTCTTTTTTTCCTTTTTGAAAAAACTGGGGCTTTTAACTGGGATTGCATTGCTTCACTATCACATTTTGTAATCTTGTTCAATGCAGGCTCATCCAAGTATGACTTTAAAGAATCGCAACCAGCGTGCAGAGAACTATGCTAAGGGGGGCAAGAAACTTAGCGCCTGGGACATGTGGGTGGCCCTGGAGACTTATATGCAGGTGAGAGAAAAATTACTGTATGTTACATACTAAATAAACTATGTCACACTGGAGTCAGCAGAATTGCAGAACAAAAGCTAAGTTAGTTTGACCCAATAAGTTGTAATGATCACTACACAAATACTATAAACATTTTGGAAAATAGGGTGACAACACTACTGTTTACCTGTCTTGTTCCATGTAGCTCCAGGACAAGTTTGGCTGGGATGCCTTCAAGAAGGTGTTTGCTGCCTACCACAAGATGAGCAATTTTCCAAATGACAACAAAGGAAAGATGAACCTGTACGCTGAGACTTTCTCCCAGGCTGTGGAGATGAACCTGGCTGGATTCTTTAAGGCCTGGGGCTGGCCCATTGAAAAAGCCACTGAGGAGAAGGTCTCCAAGCTGCCTCCCTGGAGTGACCACCCCATGGTCCAGTACGACTGAACTTCAGACTACAGATGATTGAAATTATAGAGAGATGAGACATTGAGTATTTGATGGCTAACTCAATCAACTGGTTTTCTTTGCTTTGTTGTTGTTATTGTATTTTCAGCAGATGAGTGACTGTACAACCAGATTGTACAACTACAAATTGAAGTTTATAAAGACTTTAAAATCAGATCAACAAAATGAATGAAGTGATAGCATTGGCTTCCAGGTGGCAAGACTTATATTTTGAAGATGGGTTGTATGTTGATATATTGTATGACTTGCTCATTTAACTTGATAATGAAAGATTGTGCCTTTGCGAGTGCACGGCATTGTAGCAAGGGTGGGCCAAGTCCTTTCCAAATATTTACTAATGTAGCCCCAATAAGCATGACATTACCTGTTAAGATTTAGTGCAGTAGACTACATAGGCCTACTGCTCTCCAAAACAAAGAACAAGGGGTGAGTTCTTGTGTAAGAAAAAGTGAATGATGTTCTTTTTCATTGTTGATGTTTAAGATTGATACAAAAATGCAGACCACATAATAACCAGATGGACGTGCACAACAAAGACACATTAAAATGAAAGATTGTGGTGGTGGCAATTTACAGTAGGCCTATTATTGTGCAATAATAAAAGAGTTGAAGTAAAAGTAGCCCCTATTGGTGTCTCTGCGCTCCTTGTTACAGTCCTTCACCTATTAAAATCACTCTGCTTGATAATCTTCCTTTAAAGAGGCCCTATTATGCTTTTCAACTTTTATGACCTATAAACGTTGTTATAATGATTTTTAGTCATGTTTAACCATACTAAAGTGTCAAGTAATGACTTACATGCATTTACGTATTCCCTGCTGACCGTCTGAGGTGGCTTTGCAGAGCGCTAAACACTAGGGCAGCCGATCGCGATTCACTTGTTCAAATGTCCGGGATTTACGTAGAAATCCGGATTTTTCCATGTATGGTAATGCTGCAACGTGCTCAGGCACGCTCCGGCCATGCCCCCACCTGCCAGCTCAAATCTGCTCGCGCTGCTGGAAGTGTTCCAGAAGGTAACCAATCACAACGGAGTGGGGTTTGCAGGAGGGGGGCTAGGGGGCGGAGAAGCACAAAGCCGAGTGTGGACAGAGAATGCTGAAATCACTGAGGGGCACTTTACACGGTGAAAACGTGAGTTTTCCCGTTTTTGGTTTTAAAAAAAAAACCCCGTTCAGACACAATTTATCTGACATCTTCACCCGTACACAAAGTTTTCAGAGGAAACTGGCCGAAATCGCTGAAGTAGCAGCCATGTCAAGCCAATAGTCAGCGGTGACACAGCCTAGTAGATGGCTCTTCCGGTACAATTTGATGCATAAAACCTTACTGTAACCGAAAATTAATGCCACTAACGTTCATAAAGCGGTTGGTGTAAGCTTGGGGTTACAAATATTGTAAAAGACAAGCTTATTTCACCGCATTGAACTCGGAAAAACAGCAGACTTGCTGATAGTGAAGGGGCTTCGTGAGCGGATACCTTCCTGTTAGGCGTACTTCAGAATAAAAGTCAACTCACGTGTGTCCAGCGAAATGCTATGAATGTTTAGCCAGTGAAATGCTTTTACTGTGAAGCCGTAGCCTTAATGCTCCTTTTGTTGAACAGTAGCCTAACTTAACCGCTGCACGCTGATAGTGTTTTGTTAATGTAGAGAGAGCCGTGTCCCTGGCATATAGAAGTGACACACGTTTATTTAGCTAGAAAAACAGGCAGAGCACAACTCTTTCCCTATTTGCTTGTAGGAGCGATTGGTGGCACGATAACAAATTCATCAGCAACAGCACAACGTCCATGAGCACAATGAATACAGCTCGGTGATCCGCCATTGTTGTTGTTGTTTTCCAACTGGCGCACATGGACTTACAAAGACGGCGCATGCCTATTTATATCCAAACGCAATGCGCATGTGTGAGGGTGGAGCCGTGACGTCAGCGTTATCAGGGGAAATGGTTTCGGTGTTTACAGGAAACCAAAACCGTTAAGTTTTCCAAAAAATCCTCCCTCGGAGGTGATCTCAAAAATCTGCGGTTCATGCCTGCGTTTGCGTTTGCTGTTTTCCTGTAAATGATATAGTGCAACCGCAGAAATTTATCTGCGTATGCACCGTTTTGCGTGGCCGTGTAAAGTGCCCCTGAGATGAGAGGAAGAGCTTCCAGAAAATCTATATGATTTTTTGTGCTGTGATTCGTGTCAGGCTGCTCTATAGGAGTCATTAATGAGAAATTAAGACCAGAAAAGTAGTATAGGCTAATAGGAGATCTTTAAGCACTTTTAATTGCCTCTTCATAAAATCTGCTGCACAAATAAACGTTTAATTTACCATTTTGTTTTGGTGTTTTCACCTTATTTTTTTAAAAAATGTAATACATAGGCCTACTATATTATCAATATGGGGATATGTACATAGGGTTATTCAGCAAGGGGGCTGGGCTGGAGACAAAACCTGTGCCACTACGACAAGGACATGCCCATAGTGAAGTGTTCTCTACCGAGTGAGCCACTGGGTTTCCCACTTTACAAATTATTTAATGAACGAATATTCAGATCACCAGACCATATGGCTATGCTATAGTCTTATAATGAAGGTAGTACTTTCAGGTCGACTCACTAGTTGTTTGTGGCATTGCTTTTGAACGAAAGGTGGTTTATCTGATCTTTAATTGCAGGAGTTAATACTTAATGAATATATTCTTAATGAATAGTGTAACTAATAGAAAGACAATTTATGAATTGTGTGACTTGCCTCAGCACAATAGCTGTAGGCTACATCATCACCAGGCGGTGGGTTTTGTGACATGTGTGCACAGGGCTGCCAAGTTTCACCAAAAGTTTGGAGTGAGATTTTTTTGGCCGAGGGACCCAAAACCGTGTCCTCTTTCCCACCCAATAATTTTTGCTAGTGTCCTGCAAGTTTACATATTGTTCATAATAAATCAGAAATAAAAGACAATTAGAAAATGTGATAAAACATCAAAAATCTTATTAAAATAAACGAATTCATGAATTGCAAAGTCGTAGGACAGGTTTTAATTAAAGATTGGGTGTGGACATATTATAAGTGGGGGTCTGGGGGTCCCCCCCAGAAAATTTTGAGCATTAAACACTTAATTTCCTGCATTCTGGTGAATTTTTATGAAGCAATGTGTGCCTTTTCTGCATTAATTTTTATGTAAAGTAAAAGAGAACATTCAAGGTTTTGCTGACACAAATTTAATTGAATAGCCTACAATGCATGTGTAGTGCTTTCAAATATCTCCTGTAGCCTATTGTTAAAACATTTGGTTAAACTGTAATAAAGGTAATTATTCTATATCATGTCTACTATTGAGGGTTGAGTGGCTGGTGGTATTTTACTAGCAGCATTAGGCTTTATTCAAAGAAGAAAAAAATTAGGGAACAGTTAAACACCAATGCAAACTACTAGGCTAAAATAAAACATCTGGGTTACTTGGTCCCTCCTCTTAGGCTACCTTGATTTGTGTTATGAAAAGTGCTATAAATGTGCAATACATAGGCTACAGTTCATTACACAGAAGAATAAAAGCATTTTTATTGGCGGATGAGCCATTTGTTACTTTGCAAACCTAATTTTCAAACTAAATTACCAAAAACAATATACAAAACGATCCAAAGATCTTCTGAATTTACTTGAGTGAGATTGAAGGGTTAATATGTATGATGCATGCGCGCTCACCGGCCGGCGGGGACACAATTCTTATCAGCGGTAACTTGGCACGCTATCAACACACACCTCGGAAGAGAAGGTGCGGGTAGGGGGCTCCATGCTCGCCTCCCGCTTCGAATGCACAGTGCACATCAAAGCATAACGTTAACGCGCGTTCAGAAAGAGGATGTCACGGAACTCAGTCCGTTTAGGTTTTCAAAATAAGACTTTCAAAGTAAAAGTACCAACAAAAAAAAAAAATTACTGGGATTCATTTCTCTGCGTGAGAAATTGGAGGTGTGGCGTGTGAGCGTGTGAACTGGTTGATATGCGTGTGTCTCACGGCCAAAGCGTGAGACTTGGCAGCTCTGTGTGTGCAGGCAGCCAGCAACCAAGCAAAGCTAAACTAATGTGGACTGTTGCTAGTGTGGCCAGGCACTTCCTGTGAGCATTTCTTGTCGGTGACCACGGTGTCCCGGTGTGAGTACCAGATCTGCACGGGTGCAAGATCTGCACGGGGCGTGTCCTAGATGCGTGATTATGACGCACTTCCTGTAAACGGTGTCTTTTAAATGCGCATGCGCGTCACTCAGTAGCCGGTGTATGGTGTTATTCCCTGCTCTTTAGGTAAGTATTAACGATCTCCTATGGTTTTCTAATCAAAGACTATGAATAATAATCTAATGTACAAATTGTTGTCAAATTACTGAAATTAAACATACGTTGTATAACATGACCGTTTGCTTTGATAAGATAGCCTAATATGTGTGGCTTTAGATTGATGGCTAACGTGAGCTAATAAACGTTAGCGGGGGCTTTCATCAATATAGGATTAGTTTTGTAGGTGATAATTACCCTATCTCTATTACCAGGGAATTAATTTTTTTTCTGGCCTTAATTCCGAAAACTGTCTTTGTTTATTTCATTTATTTACACAGAAATGGAAGCGTTATACACTGAAGTAAAGCATTACCTCACTCACAAAAGTTACCACAGCCTAACAACAAAAAGGCCAACATTAGGAAGCTCTCAAAGACCTACTTTCTGAAAGGCAAGTCACAGTGTGTCAAACGCAAATGCACATTTGAGCCAGTTTATCGGAAGTATTCTGTATTAGCACTATTACTTTGATTTTTTTCTTCCAAGTACTGCCCAAAACATTTGCTTGTATTTAACCTTTATTTATAACTTGGCAATTTCACTAGATTTCCTGAAGCTACTTGTTGTCATAATGTTACCTAGCCACAGATTGTACATACACATTCATAAATGAACTAGGGCTGCCCCCCTAATAGTTGACTAAAACATTAGTCGATCAGAAAGGTTATACGTCAGACCAGATTTCATTGGTTGCTTGGTCACAGAAATAAAACTCTTTAGGAAAAATGAAATATAAACAGACTTGAAACTTTGTAACTGCTCTTTTTCAAAATAATTACTACTTAGCAGCAGTGGCGGCTGGTGAATTTTTTTTTAGGTGGGGCTGAAATGTTATAAACCAAACCCATGTAGGGGGATCTGGGTGGATCCTCCCCCCGAAGATTTTTTTGTGATTTTCACATACAAATGAAGCATTCTGGTGCATTCTGACAAAATAATAAAGACAAAATAGAACATTTCCTTACAAAGACAAATGGGGCAGGGGAACTAGGTTTTAACTTAATTTATTTGCCTTGTAGAATTCAGCAAGATTAAAAGTGCAAATACATCAATAACAATTGAGAATTATACACAAGTTCACATTCTCTCTCTCTCTGGCGTTAATCGGTATCACACCCAGAAGTACAAGCCTTCAAAGACTGAATAAGAGATAATAAAAGTTTAAATAAATCATCAGCAAGTGCTGGGAAACAAGTGATTATGATCACTGATAAAATTAATACATAAACACAAATTGTGACCATATGTCTTGTGTGCGTCACACCACCATAGGTTTGCAGAGAATTATACAATAATAGCCTATGCACACTAAAAGCATGATGCCAACATAGGTTTGCAGATAATTATTTACAATATGCACACTAAAGGCATGATGCCAACATAGGCAATAGGTGAGGTTCTAGTGTTATGAACGTGTCAATCGCATAAACAAGCAACGTGATAATGGTAAGTCTAGCAGTAATCATACATGCTCAAAGTTTAAAAAAGCACTGCCTAATATTTTGAGTTGCACTACTCGTAGACTGTAGAAGAGGGGGGAAAGCTGCTACTACAACTGCTAATAGGGATGCTAACGGACCACGAGCAGAGAGGTGTGTATCTCCTGCTCTGACCGCAGCTGGGAGGGACTGCTGCGCGAGGAGCAGGCAGCCTGTCAGTGCTCTGTTACGGGAGAGGGGCCGGGGAGTCTCCCGCTGCTCGTTGAGAAGAGTTAAAAGTGATACTTGCCTTGGCGAAAAAGTCACCAATAACACCAGAAAAAAAGCTAAAGTTGTCGCTTGTCACTGTTTTGAAAAAAAAGTCGCCAGGGGGATTGAAAAGTCGCTAAATATAGCGACAACATCGCTAAGTTGGCAACACTGCACGCGACTCCGCGAGCAATAGTAGATCCGTCCGAACGTTGTTGTTATTGTTGCCAGGTAACCAGTTCCTGGGCGCCACGTCCCAGCGCCCCAAACCCTCCGTTAAAAGTGAATGGCAATAGAAATTGATAGGGCCACTCTGAGTGAACGAGGGTTTGGGGCGCCGTGAGCTGGCGCCCGTAGAAGCTAAATGAGTCAGTTTAGAGCTTGAATTTCGCCATGAAATGTAAATACAGTGTCAGAATATAAATTCAGTGTGCATTCTTAAGTAAAATTAAATAGTTTAGTTGCCTCAAATTAACACACACAAAAAAAACGTAAAGATTATTTTTTTTTTTGGGGGGGAGGAGGGGTGGGGCGGCGCCCTAGCGCCCTCTATGGGCCAGCCGCGGCTGCTTAGCAGCAGTCCAGGTTACTGTGATAGAACCTGCGGGTTGGCTTGAGTGTTTAGGCCATGATTAATTGATTGATAGATTTATAATAATACAAGTGTTAGTGGGGAACCCAGAAGCTATATTACTTGGTCTTTAATGTAATGTGTATTTCTTTATAGGTGTTTCCACTATATTGCAAAGATGACTTTGCATTGTCAGCGGCCTCAACTTCAGCCTTGCGGCCGACTTTGACGGAGCAGAAACAGGGCGTCAGTGCCCCCCCCCCCCCCCCCTTCCCGTCGAGAGGAGTGGACACTGGGCATCCGTGCCCCTCTCAGCATTAATATTTGTATATTTTATGTAATTCAAATCAGTCCTATTTTTGTAATATAAATCTTTTCAAACTAATATTTTGCATAGGTGCTCTGCACAGTTTGGAAACCTTTTGATTTGCCAGACGTGTACTTGTTTTTCAGCCTTAATATTTGTATATTTTATGTGATTATAACTCTTCACCTGCCGCCCTTTCATTTTTGTTTTTCATTCTTCCACGGTTCTAGTTCATTATGGCATTTAATGTGGTTTTAGAAATTCAAGTCTGAGTCTATGAATACACCAAGATTTCTGTCTTGGTGTGTGCGTTCTAACATAACAGCTGTGCGCTGACTTTTAATTGTTCATCCCTTGCACCAAAGACCATTACTTCAGTTTTTTCATTGTTCAATTGAAGACAATTTTGGCACATCCGGTGATTGAAGTAGTTATTTAGCTGTTGATAAACAGCTTTTTCAATGATTTTGCTTAAAAATGGTAAGTTAGATATGGTTTGATGACTGTTGTTTTCAGAGCCTGTGGGAATACACCTGTGCGATATCGCCACTGCAGGCCACATGAATAAAAAAAAATATAATCATATACAAATATGTCAGTGTGTGTGTGTCCGTGAACTATTCCCATTGAGAAATGTTCTGCAGAGACTCAGTGTAAATAGTAGGCTAGTTTGCTGTTTGGACAGTCGATGGCAGTGCTGCAAGACACTACAAAAGGTGGTATATGTGGTTGAATAAGAAAAATACAAATCAGATTAAACAAAATCTGATGTACTTTTTTATTTTATTTAATGAAGGTTGAATGAATGAATCTATTTATCAGTGATGCAAGACACTACAAATGCTCCAGGGGCTGGAAATTGAACATCAGAGCCACACCTTTACATTTTTTAACTGATAAATATCATTATGAAACTCTCATTATACACATTGTTTTTCAGTGTGATGTAAAATAACAGTGAACCCAGGGGATAGTTGTTCTTTTAATAAAATACTATTTCTTAAAATACATGCTAGAGTACATTAAACTAAAATACTCATTTAATGTTTAAAGTATTATTAAATAAATGTTTAATTTAGCACTCAAACAGGGTTAAAACCGGGGTTAAACCTTGCTAAACTATAAATTCGTATAAAATAAAATGTAATTTAACTTTAATAATGAGAGATGACTACTATAAGCCAAACGTAACAACTCATTTTAAACCTTGCAGAACAATAAATAAATCGATCTACCTATGGAGCCTACTGGCTAAGCTATCAGCTAGCGCGATCTTTTACGTAACAACTCATTTTAAACCTTGCAGTTTTAAAAATAAATCGATCTATCTATGGAGCCTACTGAGCGCGATCTTTTACATGTTGTTTGAGTTTCACAGATAGTATATAAACTATCTATAGTTAGCTTACTCGCTAAGCTATCGCACCATCAGCTATCGCGATCTTTTCAAATGTTGTGTATGTCCACATTGCTTTGCTTTGCCGTAGCGTAGCGGTATCTATGGTGACAACGTCAAGTGTCGATACGTCATCAGTAGTCGCAGGACCCCGTGCCACGCCCCGTGCATATCTTGCACCCGTGCAGATCTGGTACTCACACCGGACGGTCCCGGACCCGGCACAGAAACGCAGCTGGATACTATCCTCCAGAGAGGTAAACGAGCTCTGCGTGGACCAGCGAAAAGACATCTGAGCGCGCGAGCACCGCAAGCTTTTTCAGCTTAAGTTGCGTTTGTAGACGCAAATTGGAACCGAGCCACATAAATACAACACTTATGGCTTGTGGTTTATGTAATTTTTCAGTGTTTGCCCCATGTGTTCCTGTTTGTTGTTAATAAACGAGTTAAGCCGTCCTAAACAGAGAGGGATACTTATTTTCGGGGTGGGGTGTATCCACGGTCCACCAGGAAAATACGCTCGTTTAGAAACGTCGTCCCATTAAAGTTTCCGCATATGACTTCACCTTTCCGGGCTTCCATAAAGATTTCCATGTAGAACAGATGACTTGTTGTCTCGTGTAATTTCTCGTGAAGAACAAGCATGCCCGTTAAAATGGGTTTTTAAATGATACATTTAATTTTTGGGACGAAATTGTAATTTATTGTAGCCTACGTTTGAAAGAGTTTCAGTAGGCTATTGAATGCTACGCAGAACAAACAGAGTGAGTCATATGATTTCTCATTTTATATCTGCACCGTATTATTAGGTCTGTAGGTTTAAACATTTAAAACATAGGCTATGTTTTAAAGGTGTACTTTGGTTTGTTGATTTTAGAGGCAGCAGAGCAGATGGTTCAAACGTAATACAGTAGGCCTGGATTATAGGTTGAATCACATTGTTTTATACATTTTTATTCACTTCATATGTGAATAATTGTCTGGTAGCCTATAGCCTAGTCTCGCAAAACCAGACCAAACTACAGCAAGTATAGGTATAGCCTAACTCAGACATTCGAAAGTAGGTATACCAGTTCAAAATAGTGTCCAGTTACAAATACAAATACTCCTCTGGGATACACCCCACTGCCTGCGTGATCATTTTGGCTGCTATGGTTTTCAAAATTATCCTACTGTTTTGTCATACTTTTTTTTGCACAGGTATTATTTTATTACTCTCTAACTTGCAACTGCATGCACACAATGACAACTAGCACTGACATGCTAATTGGTTTAATTCACAGCCATAGGGTTGTGTTGTGCTCTCAACATCCACAAATATTAAACTACAACATGTTTTGCAGACATTGAACCGACCCACCCAGGGTGTGTCTCAGACTGTCCACCAATAGCAGTATGTAGGCTATGTAAAGGATGATTCCCACAGTTGGAATGTCAACAAACTGGTGTTGTTTTATTCTCACTCAAGTGTGTCCTCCTATTAATTTTACCTGGTGTGCTCAGTCCTGTTCTTGATCTCATTTATATTCTCTCAACTGGCCTGTCAGGTGGTGTTCTGAGTGCCTGTCTGGAAAACGGTTGTGCTGCTGTCTAAATAATACAAGCAGGAATCAAGCTCCACTTTCAGGTAAAGAAAATCCCTTTGTGCTTTTTGGTAGATTTTTTAGCAATAATACATCTTCTCCTGACACTAGCCTAGCCTCACTGAAGCTCTGAGTACTGATTCCTTTGCCTGAAAACTAAAATATGTAGGTTTACATAATAACCGGAGAACATTCTGCTCTGTAGTGATCATTAAGCTATTGCTTTGTTGTTGTTGTAAGAAAAAAAGAGGTCCTTCAGAATTCTTGATGAGATAAAGTCAGGCTTCAGTCAACGGGCTGATATGAAATATAAAAAATGTGTACTGTTAGTTGTCAGTGACTGAGATGTAGGCTACACACTATTTGCAATATTCTTGTATGGGAAGAAGTTATGTTTGAGGCTCTCTATTTCTGAAGACCAAAAATCATGATGTTCTTTAAACTTTACTCCTATTATTCAAAATACCCTAAATAAATTGAATCAGTACCTTTCAAGGACAAATCTCTTTGCAACCGCAAAAAGATTTGTACTTATTACTAATAAGGAAATGACTAATGCTTAGGAAATATCTGGGCTATCATAAGGTTTATGTTCTTTTTTTTTTAACATATTTACAGTAAAATACATTAAGCTCTCGACTAGATGCTTTTTAACTTTATCTGCAAGTACTGTAACATACACAGTATATAAAAAAGACAAGAACTGACACACTTAACATTCATCTAGGTGCAACTGTTTATATTCTGTGAACATTTTAGATATTTTTATGTGTCCACTCCACCGTGAGCCATGGGGACGTCATTTTGTTTAATATGTGCACTGGTGTATTTATTGAATGACAATAAAGCAATTCATTCTAAAGATTAAAGTCTAAACTGTTCACCCTCAGTAACAAACTCAACTTGCATCTGACTTGAAAAACTTTTTTCTGCCATCCTGCCGCCACCCTTTTCATCCAACCCTCAGAGCATCGACTCTTCTCACCATGTCGACCGGGCCCACACGCAACCACCATGAAACAGCCTACATGTCCCTCATGAGAGGCATGAGTGAGCTGGACTTCCGGGGCCCCTGTGTTCCCAGTGACCTAGTGCTGATTGGAGACCATGCCTTTCCTTTAGCAATGAACAGCCAAGGCCAAACGCTGATGGCTGCCTCTCTGTATGGCAGTGGAAGAATTGTGGTATTGGGCCATGAGGCCTACCTGAACACCTTCCCTGCTCTGGTAGAGAACGCTCTGACTTGGCTGAGAGGAGATGGATCTGACAACGTGTCAGTGGGGGTCCACAATAATGCGAAGGCAATTGCTGATAATCTCAGCAAATCCAGCTTCCAAGCCAAGGTTGTGGGGTCCTTTGCCAAAGATCTGGGGGTTGGTGTGTATGTGACTGATGCATACAGTGTGGGTGCAGAGGTGAAGAACCTGGTGGCCTTTCTGAAAGCTGGAGGGGGAGTCCTGATAGCAGGTCAGGCATGGAGCTGGGATGAAGCTCACCCAAAGGAGAACACACTGCATCAGTTTGAAGGGAATAAGGTTGCTGGTCCGGCAGGGATCTACTTCTCTGGGCGTAAGGGTAACGTTGAGTGCCTACCTGTCTACCCACAGATCCCTTCCTCCTGGATGGCCGTAGTGTGAGTGTTAAAACACATTTAGAAACTTTGCAAAATGACAACTGGTAATCTGAAAACATGGAAGGCCTTCCTGTTTATGACAGTATTATTAGAGGTGCAGTGGCATCATCTAGTGGTCAAAGTTATAGATTGCAACACTCCGTCTATACCCCTCAGGTTCTGAGAATTCACAGAAGCTAAAGTGGCCTTTTTAGGGAAGGGACTATATTTACTAAATATGGCATCATCCCCCACTGCCTGTAAGTTTTTCCACAATATCAAGTGATGAGGTGAAAATGTTAATAGTTAAAGTGGAAACCCACTATAAAAACGCAGCTAAGTTTGCCCTGCGTTCTGCTATACTGTAGAAACATGGCAGTGCAACATGGCGCCGTGCCCCACTCCTATGTAGATTAAAAAAAGCTCATTATAAGGTAATACAATAAACAACAACTCTATTTACAAGTAATTTTACACCAATTGAAACGCATTTAGCAATATAATATTCCATTTCTACCACATCTGTTCTGAAAAAAAACGCCAAGTCCCTTCACATACTGGGCCTTTAATAGTGAACATATCACTTCACTTAAACCCTTTCCTTCAAGTATTTTAGAATATATTCTAATAAATATTATAAACTATATAAAAGAATACCTTACATTGTAATTCATCTTAAAATAATAACATTATAACTGTACTGTTTCTGTTCTGGCCATGGACCTTTCTTCCATATTACAACCCTCTCTCAATGATTTTCCTGTCTGTCACTGTCCTCTGAAAAATACAAAATACCAAAACACAAATGAATACACAAAACAAGTATAAAAGAATAAACATTTACTATTGCAATAATAATAATAATAATTTGTAGGGGAGAACGGGGTAATTTGTCACACGGGTTGGTTGTCACAATCGTTATATCTCGGAACCAGAAGGCGCTGTCTGTGAAATTTCGGTATGTAAATATTGGGATAAGAGGTCACCTACATAGTCTTCCTTGGAGTTAGACTGCTGAATTTGAGGTGAGAGGACTGTTTGTGTTTTTCATGTCAAATTGAAAATATTTAGCTCCTCAGTATTTTTCTTCTAGGCTTTTACAGAATGGGTTTATAACAAAACACTTGTTACCCATAAAAAGTGTGAAGGGTAAACTATAGTTTAGATTGTGGTTAGCAAGCTAATTAGTTGTCAGATCGTTGTTGGCATTGATGCTAGCAAAAAATTCAAGTTGGGGTTGGTCGTCACATTTTTGGGGGGGTTGGTTGTCACAAGTTATCCAAAGGCTACAGCCAGAAAAGGAACCCAATAACGAAATACATTGTCAAGCTGTATCCTCACTGACACCCCAGAGAAGGAAAGAATAGAGCAGGAAAAGGCAGCTAGCATGCAAAGGAAAAAAGGGCAACAAAATCAAAACAACCCAGTGCATCCCAAACTAGACCAGCTGCCAAGGCTACAGTAAGTTATGTAGGCCAACTTGTCAACTTGACAATGCAATTGCATTTTCAAATTTAGTTCTACTTTCTTTCCTTCTTTTCAAGATTATTCCCATTAAGGTAACATTGTGTCAAACAACCCCATAGTGTTTGACAACCGACCCCTTGATGGGGTTGATTGTCACAATGTGTTAGGGTGTCTTTGATGATTAATTTCTTCTTTATTACAATAAGATAGAAAAAGTGAGCGGTACACATTTCAAGCCAACACTTTAAGCTTCAATGTAATGTAGGAATGACTATCGAAAGATGTTTAGGTGATGAGCAATTCTCAGTAGAGTAAAAAGTGTGCCTACTTACCCCGTTCTCCCCTACTATTATAATTTTATTAGGAATACATAAATAAAAAACATTTTAAAAATGTAATTGAAACTTATTTTTAACGTAATTATTTAATATATTGTGTCTCATATCTCTCCCTCTCCTCTCCCCCTTTCAAATACAGCACTGGCAAGGATTTTGAGGACGACCTGGAGTTCTTACTCGAGGACATTTCAGAGTTTGACATCCAGGGTGGAGCAATATGTTCACAGATTCTGGTCCACGGCCCGCTAGCCTTTCCCATTGCGACCACAGAGGATGGACGGGCGTTTATTGCTGGAGCTTACTATGGGCAGGGACGGGTCATAATTGTTTCACACGAAGGATTTCTGGCACGAGAGGTACTTATCAAAGATTTATTTTGAATTCCTGCCTTCATGATTCAAATTGAGCACAATAAGATAATTTGCTCATGTGGTACACTTTATACCTAGACTACATCAGTAAACTGTCATTATGCGCTCCATTTGTTTTCAGAAAGCAGACATTCTTCAAACCAAAAATGTATATAAATATGATATATTTGTTGTTTTATGTGGCGACCAACAGTTGACTGCTCTGCCAATTTTTTTATTTGATGAACAAAATACACCCTTTCTCACAATAACTGCTTTTATTACAGACACTGGCTCCATTTTGGATCAATGCCATCCGTTGGTTGGACGAAGGCCGACATGGGGTCGTTGGTGGACAGCAAAATAATGCATTCAAAATCCTCAGCAAGTCAGGCTTAAAGTGTGAGAAGACAAACTTTAAGGAAGACCTGAGTGTATTTGTGTGCCCAGCATACAGCAGTGATAATGCGGAGAAAATCCAAGACTTTGTGGCAGAGGGAGGAGGCCTGCTGATGGGTGGACATGCCTGGTACTGGGCACAGTCACACCCTGGGAAAAACCCAGTAACTGACTTCCCAGGTATGATAATGTACTGCACGAGTTTGATTACATACGGCACTGCTATGTACTAAATGAGAAGGAAGGGTGTGTGGGTCAAAATATAGTCAAACTGGGCCACTGGATAGAACTACAACTCAGTCGGATTCAGGCTAAGCAGACATGTTCAAGACAAACAGACCCTGGCAATGGTGTACTTTAGGATCCCTCAGACAATTATGAATTTCTATGATATACAGAAATAATATATTGAGGTACATGCACATTCAGCACAGGGAACCAGGTACAAAATGAGATACATTTGACTGCAGGTGACCAGGGAGACTGAACTGCTAAAACAGATCAAATAATGGATAGAATGATATCAGTTGGCTGTCTCACATCGTGCATGCCTGCCCAATGACTACTTAAAGTGGGTGTGAACTTTGGATTTGTGGTTTATGAAAGTTGTATAACATTTGGGTTCCATGTAGGAGTGAACCTTTGAAGATTCCAAAACTAAAAGCTCATAGCAGCAGGCTAACCAAAGGAAGCCAGTGTCAGCTCTGGGGATTGTCTCACCAGTGCCTATAATAGCAGTGGTCTTGAAGGCTGTGGGGAAGGCAATAAGTAAAAAGAGGGAAGCACTCGAAAACACCAAGAAAGGGCCACAGAATATAACACTTGTAGTCTAACAACCGACAGGAAGGGTAGAGAAAGGGCAAAAAAGCAAGTAAAAAATGTATGCAAAGGGAATGTTTAGTGTACAGTATATCGGCTGGTGATAGTTTTTAGTAGCCTAAGGCCCTGTACCATGATTATTTTCACAATAGATTATACATGTAGAACAGTATATCAAGTCAAAGTTTTCTTCAATATCTTTCAGGGAACAAGATTCTGAACAAAATGGGCATGAGCTTGCTGGGGGCTACAATCAAAGGAGGTCTTTACAAGGCAGCGGTGCCCAGCCAGGCCATCAAAGACCATTACCACTTTCGCCACATTCTGCACCGCTTCGCTGGCCACGTAGCCCAGGGAGAAGAACTTAGCAAGCATGAGGAGGAATGTCTTATAAACCTGGGACGTGACTGTTCCACCTACTTGAAGATGAAGGCTCACGACTGCTCCTCCTATACACAGGTTGTGTCCACTCTGACTGACATCATAAAGAGGTCGGGCATGCCACAGGTGAATATAGACGAAATAGAAGCAACACTCATTTCAGTAGAACAGCACAAAGCTAAACAATCAGTAATCAGTCAGGCGTAAACAACACCTATAACGATATTTACTCTTCATTTTGGTTCAAGGTGTGTGACAGCTGCCCAGTGAAGAGTCCCAAAGACCACCTTCTCCTCAGTGTGGGGGCAGAGGTGTACAAGGTTTGCTCAGATCCCGATGCTCTCCTGCCCTACCTCATCAAGGATAACCCGTTGATGCCCGTCGTCTACAACCACACAATCAAAATTAATGCTGACACAGCAGGTCAGACCTCCTTTTTTTGTCGACAAAATATGTAAACCATTAGTGAGTTCAACTTTGTGTTTAAATTGTATATATACGTACACAACTGAATTTAATAGGTTGACGTAACTGTTAGGTTGCATTACTCTACAGACCTCAATGTGATGTTTCTCTGTGTGTTTGTGTTTGTGTCTGTGTTGGTGTTTGTGTTTGTGTCTGTGTGCTTGTCTTTGTAAGGAGGCGGGGAGTGGATCAGTACAGGTCTCTATCTCTCTCCTGGTATGAAGACCTACCTAGCCATTCCGCCAGAGATGGTCAACCAGGACTGGAAGGTACTGTACTGAAAATCAAACAATTATTGAGTTAAATGTGTTTGTTTACGCCGTATCGCCAGTGGAGGTCCAGCCAAACCCTATGCAGGCATTTGTGCAGTCATCCATATTTCATCCAAGCTTTGCATCCTTTTTATTTACAGTATAAAACCATACTTACAATCAAAAACCCATATTTCCGTTTTTATTTTTTAGATCCAGATTGGCTGTCAAACAGACCATCTCAATGCTAAGGAGTTGAAGAGAGCACCATGTGTTCATGAGCGATTTCCTGTTACCTCAGAGATGATGCAGGTGTGGAACCTATGGGGCGGACTCATCTACCTGTTAGCCCCACCCAAGACAAAGGTAGATGGGCTAGAGGTCAAAGTGCAGATGGCTGTTCCTGCACCATACTATAAATCTGGTGAGTGTGTGGTGTGTTTTGAAACTGTCTCCTCATGTGTGTATACCTATGGAAGTAAATGTGTGTGTAATGTTTTCCCAATATAGACAAATGTGTTAAATATGGTTGTTTTGGAATTGGGGTTGAATATATTCAATTTAAGTAAGTATGATCCTGTACAAAGCAGGTGGTTATGAAAGAATACCTCAAACTTAATGTCACTAAATAACTGTGATAATTCATCTCTCAGTTTTGAATACACCCATCCTCTTTTTTCGTTCAAGGTGTGACAACGGATGCTGAATGGTCGTTGCTGCGCACAGCCCCTGCACCCTGGGCAGAGTTGGAGTTTGAAAACTCATCCTTACCGTGCCATCTGATGCTGTCCGGAGCCTGGATCGGCCTGATGAGTTGGCCAAGCACTGGGATGGCATCATGAGGGCCATTGCTGACCTGGCTGCCAAACCACACAAATTTCCTCGCAAAGAACGTTTTGTAGCAGATGTGCAGATTTCCCACGGTAGGTCTATTTAGCTTTGACACTGTATTTGCATATCACTTGGAGAAGACCCCGTCCAAACTCATGCTGGATGAGATGTACCCTAGTGTGACCAGCCTGCTCTTGCAAGCTTCACATTAGTCTCTCTCCCGCATATCAGTCTGGCATTTCTCCATTCTCCGTGTGTAGGAGCCGGTCAAAAAATTACCGGGTAGCTCAGTTGGTAGGGCGTCCCCCCCATGGACCTCGGCCAGCAGCGACCCGGGTTCGATTCCAGCCCGCGGTCGTTCCCTGCATGTCACTCCCCTCTCTGCCCCATTTCAACTCTGTCTCTACACTATCAATAAAGCATAAACAAAATAAAAATAAAAATGACCGGGTCAATCAGGGCTACTTGTTCAGACCTAACGTTAGTCCCTTAGTGGAAGGCAGCCCTTGTATGTTCATGTAGTTATCAATCTAGGAGATTGGAGAAATGCAAAATTGATCTGTGGGAGACAATGTATGTGAAGCTCGCGAGATCAGGCTGGTTTCGCCAGACTACGTGAGAGGCAGGTTATACCATGGACAGGTCCCCAGTCTATCACAGAGCTAACATACATATACAGACAACCATTCACATTCACACCAAAGGGAGTAGAGTAAGAGTTTCCTATTCACCAAACCTGCATGTTCATGTTAACTCAAAAAGGGACACGGTTCAGTGCTAATGTCTGCTTTAAGAATACCTTGTTTACTATTTACAGTATATGGACATTTAATTAACATTTAAACACTTGTTTTCGATAAAATGACATAGCAGCACACGCACTTGCACTACAATGTGAAGTTTTACAATGTTTCTCTACATTAGATATGGAAAATGAATGATCTGTTACTCCATCCAGGTTGGATGCACGCAGGCTATCCTATTATGACACAAAAGTCTGAAGCAGCTGCCATGGTCAGCGCTGAGAAAAAAAGCATTTGGGGCATCATCCATGAGCTGGGACACAACCAGCAGAGAGGCTGCTGGGAGTTCCCTTCACACACCACAGAGTGTACATGCAACCTGTGGTCAGTGTATGTGCATGAAGAGTACCTGGGGATTGACAGGGCCAAGGTGAAGTGAATACATTTTTTTTATGTATTGAGAGATGAATTTATGTCACTGGGATTGTCACTTTTCACTGGGATTGCATTGCTTCACTATCGCATCATTTAATCTTGTTCAATGCAGGCTCATCCAAATATGGCTTTAAAGAAACGCAACCATCGTGCAGAGCAGTATGCTAAGGGGGGCAGGAAACTTGTCGGCTGGAGTATGTGGGTGGCCCTGGAGACTTATATGCAGGTGAGAGAGAATTACTGTATGTTACACCCTTTAGAGAAAGTATATTGCACTGGAGTCAAGATAATTGCAGATCAAAAGTAAAGTTAGTCTGACCCAGTAAATTTTAATGCAAACTACACAAATACTTTAAAAATGTTGGAAAATAGGGTGACAACACCACCATTTACCTCTGTCTCGTTCCATGTAGCTCCAGGACAAGTTTGGCTGGGATGCATTCAAGAAGGTGTTTGCTGCCTACCACAAAATGAGCACATTTCCAAAAGACAACAAAGGAAAGATGAACCTGTACGCTGAGACTTTCTCCCAGGCTGTGGAGATGAACCTGGCTGGATTCTTTAAGGCCTGGGGCTGGCCCATTGAAAAAGCCACTGAGGAGAAGGTCTCCAAGCTGCCTCCCTGGAGTGACCACCCCATGGTGCAGTACGACTGAACTTCAGACTGCTGCTGGTTAGAAGTGTAGAGAGTTTAATGGGTTCCACATTCTTGACATTCAGTATTTGATGGCTAACTCAATTTACAGATTGTATTTTCTTCTTTTGTTGTTATTGTATTTTCACCACATTTATTTTGAAAAACAAAGATTAGTTACACAGTTGACCAGATATATAAAGCTTTTAAATGATTTTGACTTAAATACAAATTGTAGTTTTAAAAGACCTTTAAAGCAGAATACCAAAAACTTAGAGGTTATTCAATGACCAGATTTGCTTCCAGGCGGCCTAGACTTGTGTTTTGAAGAAGGGTTGTATTTTGTATATATTGTATGACTTAATCATTTTCATGTATCAATAAAGATTGTACGTGTAGCAGTGAACCGAGGGTTGGCCAAGGGATTGTCCAAATGTGCAATAATTTTCAGTAGACTACATACAGTTATCCAAAACAAGGAGCAAGGGAATATATTTGTGTTGAAGATTGTCTCCTTGTTTTAGGTTAATTTGAAAGAAAAGTGTATCATGTCCTTTTTTATTGTTGATGTTTAAAATGTATGCAAAAAGGCAGACCATAATATCCAGATGGAAATGCATAACGCAGACCCATTAAAAAAAGTGAAAATGTTGGTGGTGGCGGTGGCGATTTACGGTATTTTCATAGTACTATATGAATCAAACTGATTAACATGTTTTTGAATGTCCTGCTCTGCTTCATTTGGCACGTTACTGTCTTACTATATGGTAACTGAGTCACAGAGTCTTTGCGTTGCGATTGTTGGGGAATCAGATCGGGGCCACACAGGTCACTAACAGTTCCCACAAAGCAAGCAAACATATGCACTATTGTATTTAGCTGAATAAAAGCTGTACGTTTTGTTTGGATATTTAATATATTTCCTTTATCATTTGGACTTTGCCTCATCAGCTAAGCCATGTGGTTCCTTAATGCTTTGAGTCTTGGGTTTTTATCTGACATGATGCCAATACAGCACCTGTAATGCCGTGGTTTTGTTGTTTTGTGTCAATAAAAGTTAAAACAAATAAATAAATGTAAATGTGTTCTTACTCTTGGAGCATTTCTACACCACTCCTTTAAGTGATATCAAAATGTATATGGTAACCATAGATAGTATAATAAATGGTATCTATAATGGTAACACATATTTATACATCTGGGACTTCTCATCTTGCTGCTGTAATTGGGAATGTTATTGCAGCGTGTTATCCTGACCTTAATGTAACCTTTTGTACTTTTGCAACTGCCTCTATAGGTTCATGTATGGTGCAACTCAGACTTGTTGTTCCCTCTAATTGTGTTAACCACTCGTTCCCTGTTCTATAGTATGTGATGGCTCTGTTTCATCCTGTCTTTGTCACAATCAAGCAGATGGCTTAACGTGCACTCTGTTAGAATGTCACCCTGGCAAAGAATGAACTACAGACAACAATTTGCTTCTCAGTTTTATTTTGGATCTCACTCATTAAACAATACACAACACTTCTTAGGAGGAATACGTTCTCATGACTTACTTTATTCCTTTTCTATCAAAAAAGGAATACACGACTTCTCTAGTGCAAAACCTTCAAAGGTTTCTTCAAAAAACCAATACACAAAGGTGACATGTAACAGTCAATATAATACTGTTTTATAATGTATACATATTGACTTTAGCTGGCAGGATGAACAGGTAGCTTGTATCAGACAGGACGTATCTCTCTCTATCTTTCAATCAACATTAGTAAGTGGTTGGCCAATAAAAAAGAAACACTGTGTCGGAGGACAGGTATTGTAGTGGACTCTGTGCAGTGAGTCATAGGGTTGTGTTAGTTGAAGTCCCTCCCTTTTATGGTCATAACATGTTCAACTTTAACTTTCCCTCTTGCTCTCACTTATATTGTCTCTGCCCTCCTGTGAGGTAGTGTTCTTTATGAATTGTATGTGACTATTGTGCCATACTGTAATAATACAAGCTGAAAGTCTACTTAACTTCCAGGTAAAACTTATATTTTTGCTGTATGGTGGTTGTGCTTGTGATCATGAAAATCAGTAGACTTTAGGTTAAAACGTGCTTTTTTACCAGACTTACTTGAAGATACTGATGATGAAGTTGTAGATTGATATTCCTCTCCAACTGTATATTTATCGATATTTAACACAAGCAGTAAGCCATTAGTAGCTAATTTTAATTTTTTGTTTTAATCTCTGTCACATTTATGTCCCCACAGGAAGGTCTGAGTGACACAAAGTCAATCCATCGAAGAGCAATTTTTCTGTGTAAGGTATTGCCTTGCTCCTTTAGTTATGACATCAGTCTCATTCAGTCATTCCCTGTTTTATTGTGTCATCCACCTCATCTCTAGTTTCAACTTCCTCCCCATTACATGTGTGTTTCCTGCTTGTCTTTACTACCCTGCCCTGATAAGATCTATCTACACCTTTTTACTCCCCTTTCTAGGTTTATTTTGTCTGTGTGCTAAACCCTCGTTGCAATTTCTTCACAGCACTACTGTTATCCTCTTGTGTTTAGTGTGTTTGTTTTCTTCAATCCTGTTACCGTATATTGACCTTGCTTTTGCCTACTCCTTAACTGCTTTGGTTTTCTTCCTGGCTGATCTCCTGTGTATGTAACCCTAAATGAAAATACTGTTATTATTTTAGCTTTGTATTCGAGTTGTGCTATTGAATGATTTTGCCTGACTCAGCATAACTTTCTGTTTTCATTCAGCCTTCTCTTCATCCAAACCTCAGAGAATCCCTTCTAACCATGTCGACCCAGCCCACACCAAAACACATTGAAGCAGCCTACATGTCCCTGATTAAAGGCATGCGTGAGCTAGACTTCCGGGGCCCCTGTGTTCCCAGTGACCTGTTGCTGATTGGAGACCATGCCTTTCCTTTAGCAATGAACAGCCAAGGCCAAACGCTGATGGCTGCCTCTCTGTATGGCCGTGGAAGAATTGTGGTATTGGGCCATGAGGCCTACCTGAACACCTTCCCTGCTCTGGTAGAGAACGCTCTGACCTGGCTGAGAGGAGATGGATCTGACAACGTGTCAGTGGGGGTCCACAATAATGTTAAGGCAGTTTCTAATAATCTCAGAAAATCCAGCTTCCAAGCCAAGGTTGTGGGGTCCTTTGCCAAAGATCTGGGGGTTGGTGTGTATGTGACTGATGCATACAGTGTGGGTGCAGAGGTGAAGAACCTGGTGGCCTTTATGAAAGCTGGAGGGGGAGTCCTGATAGCAGGTCAGGCATGGAGCTGGGATGAAGCTCACCCAAAGAAGAACACACTGCGTTTGTTTGAAGGGAATAAGGTGTGTGGTGTGGCAGGGATCTACTTCTCTGGGCATCAGGGTGACGTCGAGTGCCTACCTGTCTACCCACATATCCCATCGTC
>CM047508.1:28170991-28290991 GCA_026122265.1 Ammodytes dubius | reverse complement strand
CCTTTTCATATAAAAGACAATGGTGTGTCATAAGCATCTCCTGTGATGAACCTTAAAGCAGAGTGAAAAACAGAGTCCAGGAGTTTAAGACATGAATGTGATGCATGCCGGTAAACCACATCACCGTAATCAAGGACAGACATGAAAACTGCCTCAATAATCCTTTTCCTACTAAATAAAGGGAAGGTGGTTTTGTTCCTATAAAAATAGCCAATTTGTTGTCGTAGTCGACGAACAAGATTTTTTATATGAAAATTAAAAGTGAGTTTATCATCTAACCAGATGCCAAGATATTTGTACTCTGTGACTCTTTCAATTAAAAATCCATTATTTGTAAAAATATTAAAATCATTCAAATTTGTAGTTCTTGCTCTGGAGAAACACATATATTTGGTTTTGTCTGTATTTAGAACCAGCCTGAGGTCCACTAGACAGTCCTGCAGGGTGTTAAAAGAGCTTTGTAGGTTCTGAATAGATTGGTGCACCGAATCGGAAATGCAATACAGTACTGTGTCGTCAGCGTATAGATGGGCGTGACAGTTTTTTTAGCGATGAAACAATGTTATTTATATAAATTGTGAAAAGAACTGGACCTAAAATTGAGCCTTGTGGGACACCATTTGTAACAGTTAAAAACTCAGATTGGTATCTTCCGAGTTTAACTGACTGCTGTCTATCAGAGAGATAATCCCTAAACCAGCTACATGCAGAATGATCAAAGCCAATGTCATGCAGCCTCTGTAAAAGCAAATGGTGGTCAACAGTATCAAAGGCCTTTGAAAGATCAATAAAAAGTGCTGCACAGTGCTTTTTCTTGTCTAATGCTGTAACAATGTTGTCTACAACCAAAGTCACAGCAGAGACAGTACTGTGGCCTGCCCTAAAACCAGATTGGAATGGGCTCAAAATGGAAGCACTAGTTAGAAATGTTTTTAACTGATTATTAATAAGTGATTCTAGAATTTTTGCCAGGCATGGGAGTTTGGAAATTGGCCTGTAGTTATTAAGATTATTTTTGTCACCACCTTTATGTAAAGGAATTACGTGAGCTTTTTTCCAAATTTTAGGAACTATTCCAGAGGAGATGGAAAGATTAAAAATATGGGTTATTTGTTTTGATATTATATGTGTCGAAAGCTTGATTGAAAACGGGTCCAAATTGTCCTCTCCCATGTACTTCTTGGGGTTGATGGCGAGGAGCGCATCTACAACAACACTTGTGGGAAGAAGATCAAGGCTGAAAATAGGAGTTTGAGAGACAGGCGGTACGTTACTACTGGTTGTAGAAGGTGTACAACCTCCATTTTGAAAGAGTTGACCAGCAGCTACAAAATGTTTATTAAAAGCTAAGCCAATCTCTTTTTGATCATTGAGAGTGTGACCATTTAATTTGATCTGAGTGGGAACTGTGCTAGAATTGTTTTTATTATAGTTCACAGCTTTCCAAAATAGTGCAGGGTTAGAGTAGCAGTCGGAGATTAATTCAAGGTAATATTCGGATTTGGCTTTCCTGACCATGGCTGTGCACTTATTCCTAAATTGTCTAAAAATAGTCCAATTAGTATTATCTCCAGAGCGTCTAGCTAGAGACCATGCTTTATTTCTTTCAGAAAATAAATCAGACAGTTCACTTGTAAACCAGGGGTTTGATCTATTTTTTACTCTATGCTTTTTAAGGGGCGGATGTTTGTTTATAATTGAGGTGAAAGTATTGATAAAATAGTCTAAGGCTAACTCAACATCCGAAATTTCCGTAGTGAGTTGAATGTCACTATGACGGAGATCACTTAAAAAGGCTTGCTCATTAAAACCTTTAAAATTACGCTTAATTATGATTTTAGGTTGAGATCTTTTTAAATGAATACTTCTGATACAGGCCACTGGGCAGTGATCACTAATCCCAAGCTCAAAAACACCAGCTGAGACTATTTTATTTATTTTATTTGATAGGATTAAATCGATTAAAGTTGATTTTGCTGGGTTTTTTAGATTGGGTCTTGTGGACTCAGTTATTAATTGTGTAAGATTAACGTTGCTACAGATTTCTTTGAAAGGTTCAGAGGCACCAGAAAGCCAATCAACGTTAAAATCACCCATCACAATTACCTCTCTATTTACATAACTGGAGAGCATATGTGCTAGATCGTTTAAGGAGCTATTTACAGCAGAAGGGGGCCTATACACACCAATTACAACAAAACAATTATTTGATGATAAAGATAATTCTAGCGCGATAAATTCAAAACAATTTGGAACAAGAGACAGCATGTAAAAGTGTTACAGAATAACAGGATTTAACATAGACAGCCACTCCCCCACCCCTTGCGTTTCTGTCTATTCTGAATAAATTGTATTCATTAATTGCCACAATAGAGTCATCTGTACTCTTCTTTAACCAGGATTCAGTCAGAATCAAGACATCTGGATCTGCCTGGGACACTAAAATCTTTACATGGTCTAATTTATCATGCTGCAATAAACTTCTAATATTTAGATGAAGAAAACCCAAGCCCTTTCTTGATTTAAGAATTTGTGGGGAATTTAGTTTAGAGCAGAGGGGGTCAGTGATGTCTGGGATGAATGAAGGACAATTTGAGGTGTTGTTATGAGTTAAATTGGGGGATATTTCAGCAGGATCCCTGGGGAGATCTTTTTTAATGGGGGATGATTTGGTAGGGTCGTGCTGTGGTAAATATCAGTCCGAATTATGCCAAGATGCGATGTGATGAATGTAGTGATTAGTAAGTTCTTTAATACCTTTGGCATTGGGATGGAGGCCGTCATATTTGAGTAGTGTGTGTCTAGAGAAAGAGTCAAAGTTGTTAATATAGCCCAGAGAGTTGCCCGAGCACCAGGACTCCAGTCGTTCATGGAAATCCAAAAGACGGCTGTAGCGCTCAGGGCTTTTGGATGACGTGGGAATGGGGCCGGAAAATATACAGAATTTCCCCAGGCTCTCCAGGGTGAGGGCCAGACTCTGTAGATTGTCAAACAGTTGGTATGACCGTTTGTCCATTACGTCATTAGTTCCAACATGCAGGATGACTGTGTGGGCAGTAGGGTGGAGGGCAACGAGGGCAGTGTTAGCTCCATAATGTCAGATGATTTTCCTCCAGAGAGGCAATAGGTGAAAGCACCAGGGAGACAAAGAAATCTGACAATAGAGTCACCGATGATGAGGATCTCAGGTTGGCCATTTAAGCAGCTCCCACAGTAGAGAGACAGCTTCGATGAGAGGGGGGGAGGTGAGGGCAGGGCACAGCCGCGAGAGAGAGCCTCACCTGTACAGCGGATGTCAGCATCGGGGGCACCACTTCGAGGAGGCACGGAGGGGTGCACACAGGGAAACACACTTCCAGATGGAGCTGGTAAACGGCGGCGATCTTGACGTTTAAGCTGGGAAGTGGAACCTTGACGTCCCCGTGTTACCTTGGAGCAGGTTTGGACCGGCGAAGCAGATGGAGAGCCGGCAACACGAGCCGCAGGTTCAGCAGCTCCATATAGCACTTCCAGCGGAGCAAATGGATTGCGCGTCAATACAGGATCCAGCGATCTCAGAGGAGGAGATGGAGAGGAGAGGAGAGGAAGAGGATGAGAAGATCGTGTAGAAGATCGTCTGCCCTTCTTCACAACAGCCGTCCATGTAGCGTCGGGAGGAGAAGCAGTAGAAACGCCGCTAACCGGTGCCTGAGAACTTGAAAGAGGAGCTTTTTCAAGCACAGCTAATTTGGAGACCAGGAAGGACTGCCGCTGGAGGAGATCATGAATGAGACTCTCCACTGACTTGAGCTCGGATCTCAGGAGGAGCAGCTCCGGATCTGTCTGGGTGAGTGCCGATGACATGATGCGGTGAAAAAAGACAGAACACTATAGAGCTAACGCTAGCTAGCGGAGTTAGCATTAGCGAGCGGGGATTAGCAATAGATTCTGGAGCACCAGCCTTCTAAAAAAACAAACTAAATACAAGGAAAAAATCCTCCTTACTTAAATAATCAGTCTTACTCAGTATGAGGGATGGAATGATAGACGCCGTGTTGGCCGCTACTGCCTATTGGCGCTGACGAGCCGTGGGGCCGCCATCTTGAATTGATTTAAAAAGCAGCTGGACATGTTTATACTAACTGAGGCCAGAGCGTCAAGGATTGACGTTTCTGTGACCAGGCCGGGCGGTGCACTCCTCTGAGAGTCAAATATTAACGCTGTTAGTATAAACATAAAGAAACGTTCACCAAGCGTTCGCTGCAGATGACCTAAACCTTTAAAACAACATAACTTAATGTACATGTTCGTGGGCACGGGGTGGACAATCTGCGTCTTGCAGGCCTTGAATCTTTACAGGTTGGTCCACAGCCCAGAGATTGGCAGCAAGAAGTCGATGGACCACAAAACTGAAACGTGAAAGCCCAACGGTCACATGTTGTGCTGACTCTGGACTGGAGACCATGTGATGTAGAAGATCATTTTGATTTGGTATTCATAATATATAATAACGTGATACATATTTTTGATCACTGCTGTTCCTTTGGGAATAGTGAAGATGACTATTTGAAATCTTGTGCTATTTGTTTATCTGAGACAATACAACTATCTTGAGAAAGCTTTACTCCCCTAACCCAGGGCAGGTGGACTGGGTACCACAGACTGAGTTGAGGGGGAATGGAGGCTGGCCAGGGAACTTGTATAACTTGTCATTTGTCCCCTTACGTATGTCTTGAAGGTTTCCTGCACCTAGTTGTGGCCAAGACATGAGATGTGTTCATCTCAAAATAAATATCAACGTGTACAATCTTTGAACCTGTATCCATTTAATTTGCACTCTCAAAAATGTATCTTTTCTTGAATAGCTTTTTTAAGTTTGAGTAACAGTCAAATTATTTATTTGATTAATTCAGGTGTCTCCACATATTAGATCAATGTAGTTCTTCTTACCTTCCTTTACTGTGCTTGAACAATATCTGTGGAAACATCAAACCCAGATGATATCAATAGAAAAGCAGAAATGTTCAAAATGTTTTAGATTGAGCACAGCGGTGCATGTTTACCCTTTTAACATATTCTTTTTAAAGTTATTTTACAAAGACTGTTCATTTCAACAGCTAAGTGACTAGAAAGACACACATTCTTTAAAAAAAATGCTTTTCTGATGCTGAGAACAAAGCCATACATTTTTGCTACTAGGAGCTTTTTTTAACAGTTTTATTTCCACTCCATTGGGAATTCAGAACCTATACTTACAGCTAGCTGATGTGTCAGACATGGCTCCTGTCTTAAAAACTGAACTGGCTTGTCAAACATTGCCTTTTACTTAATGTAAAACATTAGTCAAATAATTATTTATCTTATTTTTCATAAGAATACTAAAATGGTAAAAGTATACATACTTCTGAAAAGAAGACAGAATACAAAGAAGTTCAGAAGTAGTTCAAGCAGTGGAATAAATAAGATAAAAAATACGCTTTCTATGATTTTGTCCAGGGATCATAACCTCTGTCTTCTGCATCATGCTGTGGAGGAAGGCAGTGAACTGTCTGTGTGTGACAGGAGAGCCTATGGTTCCTCCTGCTCTTTGCTGTAGGAGGTCTGGTTCTCTTCTTCAAGCAGTGGTTTTACTGGGGAGTTAAAGCAGATGTGGTAGTGAAGTGATAGGAATCCTTTAATTATTGGAGCTCTGATGCATTTTTTTGTAAGTGCTCATTTTCTTATCTCTTTTCTCTTCTCCCTCCCCAGGCAAGTAGCTTGGAAGCGCTCCACAGCAGCCCAGAGAGGTACATGTTTACTCCATTTCTCCCAAAACACAGATACACAGTTGCTCCAAACTGTCATCGCTAGAGAAGTGGTTGTCAGCCTTGTCCCTCTCAGTGTGTCTGATGTATCTATAATATATGTAGAGAGGATGACCTCACTGTGCATTGATTGATTGATTGATTGATTGATTGATTGATTGATTGATTGATTGATTGATTGATTTCAGACATATCAAATACAAAATAAACATCACAAATACGAAACACAATGAAAAGCACAAACATACAATAAACAAAAACGATGTTAAAATTATTTCACAAAAATAAAAATAATACCACATATATATTTTTTTATTTTTTTTATTTCAGACATATCAAAAACAATACAAAACTAAATGAAAAGCATAAAAATACAATAAACAAAATGTATGTTTAAATGACTTCACAAAAAGAAAAAAAAGAAAACAAATGATCTGTATTGATGTGATATGCCTGAAAAGGAGCAGGAAGAAGTATACACTTATTTAATCCGACCCCTTTTCCACTGCTTAATAATATATATTTAATACATTTAATTCATGTGTTCCTTATAATCTTTTTATATATCTATCTACAATCATATGAAAAAGTTTGGGAACCCCTCTCAGCCGGCATTATAATTGACTCTGCTTTCACACAAAAAAGATAAAAGTGGTATGTCTTTAATTTACCAGGAACAGCTAAGTACTGGGATGTTTTCCAAACAAAGATTTTTTGAAAAGCAGTATTTAGTTTTATGAAATTAAATCAAATGCGAAAAACTGGCTGTGCAAAAATATGGGAACCCTTGTGGTGTTGCTGATTTTAATGCATGTAACAGCATGTAAAACTGAGGACTTTAAACACAAAATTGGTTGGATTATATTGTTAAGCCTTGAACCTCATATAAAGGTCTGTTTAATCATGATACAAGGTATTTTAGGTGCCTAAATGCAAGTTCCACTTCTCTTTGACTCTCTGCAGAAGTGAGACAGAATGCGATCATCAAAACAGCTCCCAAAAGATCTTAAAAAGAAAGATTATTCATTGTCATGGTTTAGGGGAAGGCTACAAGAAGCTTTCCCAAAGGTTTCAATTGTCAATTTCTACTGTAAGGAACGTTGTCAGGGAATGGAAGGACACAGGCACAGTTGCAGTTAAACCCAGGTCTAGCAGACCAAGAAAAGTACAAGAGCAGCATATGCGGCGGATTGTGAGAATGGTTGCACACAACCCAAAGATCACCTCCAAAGACCTGCAAGAACATCTGGCTGCAGATTGTGTATCTGTACATGGTTCTACAATTCAGTGCAATTTGCATCAAAACATCTGTATGGCCGGGTGATGAGAAGGAAGCCCTTTCTGCGCCCACGCCACAGATACAGTTGCATGGAGTATGCAAAAGCTCATTTAGACAAGCCAGCTTCATATTGGAAGAAAATGCTTTGGACTGATGAGACAAAAATTAAGTTATTTGGTCTTTATAAAAAGCAGATGTTTTGGTGCAAATTGCGCTGAATTGTTGAACGATGTACAGATACACAATCTGCAGCCAGATGTTCTTGCAGGTCTTTGGAGGTGATCTGTGGGTTGTGTGCAACCATTCTCACAATCCTCCACCTATGCCGCTCCTGTTTTTTTCTTGGTCTGCCATGCAAGGGTTTAACTGCCACTATGCCTGTGTCCTTCCATTTCCTGACAACGTTCCCTACAGTCGAAATTGACAATTGAAACCTTTGGGAAAGCTTCTTGTAGCCTTCCCCTAAACCATGACAATGAACAATCTTTGTTTTTCAGATCTTTTGGGAGCTGTTTGATGATCCCATTCTGTCTCACATTCAGCAGAGAGTCAAAGAGAAGTGCAACTTGCATTTAGGCACCTAAAATACATTTTCTCATGATTAAACAGACATTTCTATGAGGTTCAAGGCTTAACAACATAATCCAACCAACTTTGTGTTTAAAGTCATCAGTTTTACATGCTGTTACAGGCATTAAAATCAACAAAACCACAAGGGTTCCTATATTTTTGCACAGCCAGTTTTTCACATTTTATTTTATTTCATACAACCAAATACTGCTTTTCAAAAAATCTTTGTTTGGAAAACATCCCAGTACTTAGCTGTTCCTGGTAAATTAAAGACATACCACTTTTATCTTTTTTTTGTGAAAGCAGAGTCAATTATAATGCCGGCTGAGAGGGGTTCCCAAACTTTTTCATATGACTGTATATACAATTTGCTATATTTATGATACTATATTGATATTTACAATCCATATACAACTTGATATAGCCTACTATGTTTTTTTTTTAAATAATTTATATATTTATACAATCCATATGTACCTATATCTATATCTATATATATATATACACTCACCGGCCACTTTATTAGGTACAGCAGTTCATTTTCTTGTTAACACATATAACTAATCAGCCAATCACATGTCAGCAACTCAATGCATTTAGGCATGTAGACCTGGACGGGACAACTTATTGAAGTTAAAACCGAGCAACAGAATGGGGAAGAAAGGGGTTTTAAGTGACTTTGAACATGGCAATGTTGAGGGTGCCAGGAGGGCTGGTATGAGTATTTCAGAAACTGCTGGTCTACTGGGATTTTCACTCTAAACCATCTCTAGGGCTTACAGAGAATGGTCCAAAAAAATAATAATATGCAGTGAGCGGCATTTGTGTGGACGTAAAATGCCTTGTTGAAGTCAGAGGTCAGTGGAGGATGGGCATACTGGTTCGAGATGATAGAAAGGTAAAAGTAACTCAAATAACCACTCGTTACAACCAGGGTATGCAGAATACCATCTCTGAACACAAAACACGATCAACCTTGAAGCAGATGGGCTACAGCAACAGAAGACCCCACCGGCAGGGCTGGACTGGCCATCGGGCGTACCTGGGCCGGCAGGCATTTTGGGCCGGGCCGGTCCATAAAAAAAAAAAAAAAAAAAAAAAAAATTGGACCCTCGGCTGTGTGACTCGGCCCGGCCAAGTCACACAGCCGAGGGCCGAGGTCCCTTCCCTCTCGGGAGTGCCATGGACAGCCTATAAATGTGCGTGCAGGCTGTCAACTTCACCTGAAAGTTACCAGGCCATTACTCATTATGATTGGTTCTAGGCTAGGCCTGGCCCAATCACACACACAGCAGAGGGCCGCCCATTCAGAGGCTGCATTGAGTTGTATTATCACGCATTCAACTTGTACTCAGTAATTACGAGCATCTGACGATGGTCAGTTTTACGTTCAGGGCCGTCGGACTGCGGACAGGCTTGGGGGGGCCCAAGGCAGAGGGGGGCTGCACCCAAGAAAATAAAAACTTGTTTTTTTGATTTTTTATTAATTTTACTGGCTCAATATAGGCCCCTGATCTTTGAAGGCCCCCGAAATTTTTTATTTAGGGGCTATGAAGATCAGGGCCTATATTGGGCCATTCAAAAATACAAACGAAGGGAAAAAATTCCCGAAGCTGACTGGATTTTTTAAACTTTCTTCTTTTTGCTTTTTGGTCATTCTGTGTCTTTGAATCATTCCATAAAATAGTACTAAATAGCTTACATAGGAAACAGTTGATTTAGCCTTTGTTTTCTCCTCAAAGTGCACCAGATTGATGAATTTTACTTTAACATTTAAAAAAAAATCTTCCGGGGAGCATTCCCCCGGACCCCCCTACAAGGTCCAGGGTCCACGACACAGTCTCCCAAATTCCTGTGAGAAACACTGTGTGCGTGCATGGTTATTAAGAGTCATTAGACCAGGGGTTGTGTTCAAGTACACGTAATAATCTGGTCATTCATCAATAGAAACATTGTGTTGTTATCTGGCTCAGAGAGGGACCAGTCACTCATAACGTTTTGGACTATAGACAAACAAAGCTTTTACATGTTTGTATTGTAAGACCGCCTCTCAGAGAGCCCATCAGGACTTTCTGTATAGGGGCCCAGAATTTGGTGCAACACCCCTTCCTCCGCATATCGTATAAACGGTGGGCTGCCATGGCCAAAAATGCCAGGCCGATTTTTTGTCCCAGTCCAGCCCTGCCCACCGGGTGCCACTCCTGTCAGCTAAAAACAGGAACATGAGGCTACAATTCTTTTCCACCAATATTGGTCCGAACAGGACCACCAATATTGGACAATAGAAGATTGAAAAATCATGCCTGGTCTGATGAGTCTCGATTTCAGTTGCGACATTCAGATGACAGGTTCAGAGTTTGGTGTAAACAACATGAAAGTATGGATCCATCCTGCTGTGCACCATCAACCATGCCATGTTCAAAGTCACCTACACCCCCTTTCTTCTCCATTCTGATGCTCGGTTTGACTTCAGTACATTGTCTTGACCACATCTAAATGCCTAAATGCATTACATTGCTGCTATGTGATTGGCTGATTAGCTTTTTGTTTTTATAAGCCTCAGAACAGGTGTACCTAATAAAGTGGCCGGTGAGTGTATATATAGACATATATACACACGTGTCTATTTGTATAATTTGATGTACTATATTTACACTTGATATATTTATACATCCTGTTATCTATAAAGTTTGGTACAGTATGTTTACAATTATACAGTACATTTAATACAATCCATATACACAATTTGATATAGGCTACTATATGTATAATTTACATATATAATACACATATTAACATACACCTGTGTAAACTATTTATTTATTTTTTGTTTCCTTTTTCCTTTTTAAAGCTCTCCCACATTTGCTTTGTACCATTTTTTAAACTGGATCATGTTTGGACATTGCTTTAGCTCCATGCTCATACTATTCCACAGTTTCACACCACCAATTGAAACGCATTGACTTTTTAAAGTTGTGCGAACAGCTAGTGTCTTAAAATGTAACTTCTACCTCAAATAAAGGAATGGAGGATTTGAAACAGGTCTTTTGTTCGGATAGAAAGAGAAGATTAGAGAGGTGTACCACCTCTGTGAAGTTTAAACTCTATGTTCTCATAAATGCTTTTTCATTATCATCAGAAAATGCTGCTTTTTGTTTGGTAAAATTATTTTTTTCTCCTGTCTTTGTGACTCTTCCTATGCAGGACAGAAGAGGTAGATCTGACCAGAGTAGACAGACAGCCTCCCCTGATGATCCAGAGCAGGACATAGGCTCCCTTCGTGTCTCCTCTACCACAGACTCCTTTTCCCCTGAGAGCTGGAAAAAGCTTTCTGATATCCAAGAAAGATGCAAGCAACTGGTAAAGGAGACGTGTGCTAAATACAAAAGCAGCATCTCCAAGGAAATCACACCTGTTAGTATACCACTCATTTTCGAGGAGGACAAGCACAAATTGTTGTACTGTCATGTGTACAAGGCTGGCTCTTCCAACTGGAAAAGGACCCTACTTGTTCTGGCGGGCAATATTCAGAACATTAAACATGAAGAAGACCAATCTTCCAGTTATCTCAGAACTCTTAAGAGTTTTAACCATGGGGAAATCATGCACCTGCTAAAGACATACACCAAAGTCATCTTTGTCAGAGAGCCCTTTGAGAGAACGTTGTCAGCTTTCAGGGACAAGTTTAATAATCCGGAGCCTGACTACCATCGCAGATATGGGATACCCCTCATCTCCAACTACAGAGATAACCCATCCCAGGAAGCCCTGAAGACAGGTGACGGGCTCATGTTCAAGGAGTTTATTAAGTTCCTGCTCGATGACAACCGGCCGGTTCCAGGTGGATTGGACATCCACTGGAACCTGGTGAACAACTTCTGCAGCCCTTGTCTTATAGACTACGACTTTGTCGCCAAGTTTGAGAACATGGAGGAAGAGTCCAACTTTGTCCTGAAAGTGGTTAGGGCGCCACCCAACATCATGTTGCCCAGTTTTAAAGATAGAAACCCATCTGACAAGAAGACCTCTGTAAGTATCACAGAAGAATACTTTTCACAGATCAGCTGGGAGAGACAGCGACTCTATGACTTGTACTACTTAGATTATCTGATGTTCAACTATTCCAAGCCTTTTAACGATTTGTTTTAACTGAAAATCAGACACTTCCACTACTTCTAAATCTCTACCATGATACTGACATAGGACAATTCTCATGTGGATCATCGCATCCAAGCATCAGAAAGCAAGCTTTGACAAATAGGCTTTAAGATATGCCCTACTGTCAGGCAATTACTATTTGAAAATGTATTTTCTTTTGTGTTGTTGTTTGCAACATAGGCACGAAATGGATGGGATTTGAGATCCATAGCTTGGCCGGGGTCATGACGTTAGATGCGCAAATGTCCCATGAAATTTCGATTGTTATTGGTCTATGTTTGAAACGTAACGGAGAGGCTATCTGACATAACATATGTATGTGCAAAGGCACAGAGGAGTTTTGCTTTTTGACGTACATGTTAACGAACTATGGTGTGGTAGGGGAGAGTGGCCTGAGTTGTGCCAGTGGGGAAGTTGTGCCACCACTTGTTTCTAGAAAACCGTGGAAGAAATTGGAAATGTGACCATATATTTATGAAGAGCCATCCATTTAACTCATCCTGTAAAGAAGGGAGACACAAGGAATAAGATATAAGCACATTTAAGCTAAAAAAAATTGTGTTTTGCCTTTCAAAGTAAAATTTCAATGTTTTTGATTATTGTGTCTGAACAATTATAGACAAGTTTGAAAACATTTGACACATGCTTTAGTATGCTACACTTTGAGTCTATACAGTTAGCACGATGTCAGCCCTAAACTGCTGCATCATGCTAATTATCCAAAATTCTGGGGTTGGGTGATTTGTGCCAAAGGGCATAGGTGAGTTATAAGTAAGTAAGTAAGTAAAATGTATTTATAAAAGCACATTTAGGGGAAAGTGGGGTGAGTTGTGCATTTTGGAAGTTGCAAAACCCTTGTTTCTAGAAAACCGTGGAAGAAATTGGAAATGTGACCACATATTTAAGAAGAGCCATCCATTTGACTCATCCTGTAAAGAAGGGAGACACAAGGAATAAGATATAAGCACATTTAAGCTCAAAAAACTGTGTTTTGCCTTTCAAAGTAAAATTTTCCCATGATCAAGGTTTTTGATTATTGTGTCTGAACAATTATAGACACGTTTGAAAACATTTGACACATGTTTTAGTGCTTTGGTATGCTACACTTTGAGTCTATATAGTTAGCACGATGTCAGCCCTAAATTGCTGCATCATGCCTATTATCCAAAATTCTGGGGATGGGGTGATTTGTGCGAAAGTGCCTGGGTGAGTTATAAGTAAGTAAGTAAGTAAAATGTATTTAGAAAAGCACATTTATGACAGTTTGCACTGTCCAAAGTGCTGTACATAGTGCATTCAGTAGTAAACAATGAAGGTAAAATAACAATAACCAAAATAAAAGACGTAAAGCCCATACATCCACATAAACACAGATATTAGTGCAGAGGTAAGTAAGTAGTGCAGAGGTTAATGGGAGGAAACACCAGGGTGTACATATGGTTTTGAGCCTTGATTTAAAGGCAGAAATGTAGGGGAATCACATTTGTCAGGTGGCAGTGGTTCCACAAGCACAGAGCAACTAGTGCAAAGTACATTTCTGAGAGTCGTGCCAGTGGCATGGCTGTATAACGCTGGTCACCAAAAGAAAGTGATTGTCTACAGTAGCTCAGAAGAGAGTGACCTCTCAATTCCACTTAACGACACCACTGATGAGAGTTCAGATGGCCAGAAAGATGATGATGGTGACTTTGTCATTGTGAGCTTTGCAGGCAAAACCACCTAGATCTGCTAGGCCTTGTTTAAGAAAATGTACCTTCAATCTTTGTCAACTATTTACTTTATTTACTTTAAATACACCTTAAATAAGTGATTGTCTAATGGATTTGTCTTGCATTACAGTTTTTTGAGATATATATAAATTGGCACAATTCACCCCACCTTATTTTCTCCAAATGCACAAATCACCCCACTACGTGGGGTGATTTGTGCGACAAGACAACTTTTTTTCCGAAAGCTATATTTCTTAAACAGTTTATTCCAGATCCAAAGTTTTTATTGCCAGGGATGCACAACATCCTGAAATATATGTACATATTTGAGTTGGAGACATAACTGTCAAGGCCTCACTTTAAAATCACTTTGAGTAAAAAGTTGCACAACTCACCCCACTTTCCCCTATAACAGTTTGCACTGTCGTAAATGCTGTACATAGTGCATTCAGTAGGTAAAAGACATAAAGCCCATACATCCATATATAAACAAAGATAGTATAGTGCAGAGGTAAGATAGTTAATGGAGAGGAAAAGCCAGGGTGTACATATGGGTTTTGAGCCTTGATTTAAAGGCAGAAATGGAGGGGGAATCACATTTGTCAGGTGGCAGTTGGTTCCACAAGCACGGAGCAGCTAGTGCAAAGTAAATTTCTGAGAGTTGTGCCAGTGGCATGGCTGTATACGCTGGTCACCAAAAAGAAAGTGATTGTCTACAGTAGCTCAGAAGAGACTGACATCTCCATTCCACTTAACGACACCACTGATGAGAGTTCACATGGCCAGAAAGATGATGATTGTGACTTTGTCATTGTGAGCTTTGCAGGTAAAACCACATAGATCTGCTAGGCCTTGTTTAAGAAAATTGACCTTCATTCTTTGTAAAATATTTACTTTATTTAATTTAATTTAATTTAAATAAACCTTAAAAATGTCTTGCATTACAGTTTATGAGATATATATCAATGGAACAATTTACCCCATTGTATTCTCTCTTGTGGCACATCTTACACCACACCGGGGCAAGTTGTGCCATAAGACAACTTTTTTTCCAAAGCTATATTTCTTAAACAGTTTATTCCAGATCCAAAGTTTTTATTGCCAGGGATGCACAACATCCTGAAATATATGTTCATATTTGAGTTGGAGACATAACTGTCAAGGCCTCACTTTAAAATCACTTTGAGTAAAAAGTGGCACATCTCACCCCACTCTCCCCTATAACTATTTATGGTGATGGTAATTGTATGAGGGTTGTCAGTAAAGTATGTTGTATTTCAAAAAGTTTTGTTTAGGGTGAGCTCAGGTTCTATAAAAAACGGCTATTGAATTACTTGATCATCATTCTGGCTAATGAAAGTCTACTAAATACAATGCATTGTCTGCTTTTTGTTTTTTCTTTCAGTGGTGTTGTTAGTTTGTTTGTCTCAAGTTAAATGGGGTTCCTGCACTTTGAAGAGTCAGCTAATGAGCTCCAGGATGATAACTAGTAGAGGTAGGCTTTGCTTTCGCTCATTGTCAATATATTCATGCCTATTTTCATTCATTGTGCTTTTTAATGCATGTGAAGACAGATAAAGGCCTTATTCCAATCATGAGACAGCAGAGGGTAACTTAATAAAGGGGATCTGGAGAAATATAACAGCAAGGTTTGGGACACCGTTGCTTTTAAAAATGAATAACAAAAATGAAAAAGAAAAAAGACAAATCATTTTTTGGACTTTAAAAAGACCTATTACTCATCTATCTTCTATCTATAAAGCAAGAAACGTCTGTCTGTGTGTCTGTCTGTGTGTCTGTGTGTCTGTGGCTCACAATCTCTCTGAGTTTTGGTCAGATCGGCATGAGCTTCCGGATATTGCTTAAACACAGCACGAAGGTGTGCATCCTTCATCCTTCATCCTTCATTTTGAAGTTGTAGAAGTTATCATATTTATATCATGCTGGCGAATAGTAGGCTAACTTACGTGCGCACAGAGCCGACTAAACCCCGCCTCCCTCTGACGAGCGGGACACACACACACAGCAGACCGACACAGCCTTACTTCCTCAACACCTCCTCATCAACTCCTCATCTGCTCCACCTGTCCGCTTTAGTGGTAAAGACTGCACTTCACTGTAATAATACAGCACGGTCTCGGATGCTTCCACAAAATGTTTTATATCCGTTTAAAATCTAAACTGAAAGCCCGAGCGCGAGCGCGCGCACACAATTAAGTCCGCTCCCACACACCGAGCGCGCGTGCGCGCACACGAGCCCCCCCCCCCCCCCCCACAAAACACACACACACTGCTGCCTGCTACTGACACGTTAATTGACAGCACGGTCTCGGATGCGGACGCCCGCGCGGATGCGGACACAAGTCCCCCCCTGCCCCAACCCCCCCCCCCCCCCCCCCCCCACACACACACACACACACAGCTGACTGCTACTGACACAGTAACGTTAATTGACAGTTATCCAAACTGTCGGCGTGCAGCATAGCCTCCTTTTATACACAGTGCAGCCATTTACTATATAGGCAACTGATTGTAAGTTTGAGTGCATTGTGCAGTATGGATGGCAGTTTGCAAGGTACCATAATATCAGATTGTATAGGTAACACCTGTAGAGCTCGATTCTTCTTTAGGATTCAACACTTAATTAATTAATACATTTTCTGTTTCATTTCACTTAACAAAACACATGGAATTAGTTTGTGGTTATCTTTACACAATACACTAAGGAATGTTGCCCTACTCTATAGCCAACTTCTACAAAGTAACTTACTGATAATAACCTTTAACAGTGTAAAATTAGCCATCACTGATAGCAGCCAAATGTACTGTCTACTATGTTTCTTTGTTTACCTGCTTCCTACGGGCAATGCACTAGTCTTACAAACAAGGACAAGCGAGAGGCATTGCAATATTAATTTCAAACAAAGTTGGGGAGAGTGGGGTAAAGAGAGTCACTTTTCACATTTGCTCCCCTCTAAGCAAGCTACAGTGATTTATCAGTCAACTGTACACAGTTCCCATTAATTCAGGATGTTTCTAGCAATGGAAATGATTAGAATGTATTCAGGACGATTGTTCTAAACTGATACCATCTCTGAACACACAACACATCCAACCTTGAACCGAGTGGGCTACAGCAGCAGATGACCCCACCGGGTGCCACTCCTGTCAGCTAAAAACAGGAAACTGAGGCTACAATTAGCAGAGGCTCACCGCAATAGGACATTAGAAGATTGGAAAAATCTTGCCTGGTCTGATGAGTCTCGATTTCAGTTGCAACATTCAGATGGTAGGGTCAGCATTTGGCGTAAACAACATGAAAGCATGGATCCATCCTGCCTTGTATCAACGGTTCAGGCTGGTGGTGGTGGTGTAAAGGTGTGGGGGATATTTTCTTGGCACTCTTTGGTCACTATAGTAGCAATTGAGCATTGTTTAAACGCCACAGTACCTGAGTATTGTTGCTGACCATGTCCATCCCTTTATGACCACAGTGTACCATATGTACCGCTGTACCACCTGCATTACTGTGAAGAAGTAAAGTCTGAAAATGAGGAAGGAAGACAGCTCAGAACAATGGATACACATTGTTTTTACCATTGTTTATACAGGCAATTTATTAAGAACAAGTTCTTATATACGATTGCGGCCAAAATGAGAAAGTACATGTCATGCAAATACAAACAAACAAACACACACACACACACACACACACACACACACACACACACACACACACACACACACACACACACACACACACACACACACACACACACACACACACACACACACACACACACACACACCACACACACACACACACACACACACACACACACACACACACACACACACACACACACACTCACACACACACACTAACATTTAAGTTTGAAAGGCATGGGGCAGGAGAGCTCAAGCTGTAAGTTCACAGGTTCATCCATCGTGTAACTGGATCCAACACGGGCACGGAGGCTCAGCCCCGGAGACTATATGAACAAATCTCACAAGTGCTGCCTGAAAATAACCCGGTCTATTTATAAGTGCTGTCTCTGCAGCATGGAGAGAGAGAGAGGAAGTGCATAATATTTCATTGACGTTTGTTTCCCCGGGTCGCGCCGTTCTGCTTAACACTAATCTTGCCCCCCGACAACAGAAACGCCACGGCCCGGGTTTCTAGTTTCCACAGGAAGGCAAAAGGGAAGCTCCAGGACGCCCATCAGACTGCAAGATGTGAAGAGGAGGCCTTCACACACACACACACACACAACACACACACACCCTCTGGAGAACAGGACTCCGAACTAATGGAACAAAATGGAGAGTTAGTTGAGCTGATTGCACCTTGTTATGTTCCCCTCACCTCCTGTGGAACATTATTTTGGGCTGGTGAGTGATGTATTTTCAGATAGACTGGATCTTGCTGCCCTCTGGAGGTGTCACGTTACAACAGGCTGTCTATTCGGTGGAGATGAAACCATACTGTAAGGTTCCATGGCAACCAGACAAATGTCAACAAATCCCTCCCTTAAGGCTCATAGGGGTCTGATGGTGCTGGGACTGATTTCTGTTTTTACATACTGTACTTGAATGAGCTACATCTCTTTTCACCATAGCTACATACGGAGGAACCTGAAAGCAAAATGCTCACAACAGAGCTTTGTCCTGCACACAAGATGTGTGGTAGCACAAGGTTGTTAAAGGCACTGGTTCAAAACATTCAAAGCAAAGCATCGTTTTTTGCTCTGATCTACAGGGGGTTCAATGGATGGACTCAAGTAGGCCTACTTCTATTGACCTAATCCATCATGTTCCAACTGTGTTTATTTTAAATTGATTTAAATTTGGAGTCAGTGATTTTGGATAACGATTGTTGTCAAAAAAACTAATTGGTCAGAATCAGTTCATTTCTCCTCACGATCCGCTACCTGTCTGTACTGTGTTTGCGCTAGGGCTGTCAAATTAACGCGTTAATTTCGATTAATTAATCACAGAAAAATTTACGCGATTAAAAAATTTAACGCAGATTAATCGCACTTCTATAATGCCTTTTGACCCGGTGCAAAAGTGGTGCGCAGCTGCACCTGTAGCTTGCTTACACGGCCCGCACGGGTAAAAGGGAGAAAAGTAAAGAGAGAAGCAGGGGAAAGGGGCCGAGGGCTCTATAGACGGTTTATGGGATGCTTCAGGCAAATAAGCATGAAGGTAGGACATCTTACTTTATTCTCCGCAGTGTCTGTGCATTATTGATTTAGTGGGTGCAACAATAGGTTCAAAACAGTATCTCTCAATCTTCCTCCGTGTGTCTCAATTTTGTTTGCTAGCTGTCTCGTCTCCGCATAAACGGACACCCGCCCCATGTGTGTGTGTCAATATTTTTGCCTATGAGTACGACGATGGTGAATGAATCGGCTCAGTTGTGGGAGATGGAAAGTCGTCATTTAGTCTGCTTGTTTTTTTGAGAAAATTCGGCGCTAGTTCCTAATGTTATTTCATGTAGAAAGCTGACTGAGGGGAGGAGACAGAAGTTACGAGAGACGGAGAGCGAGAGAGAGAGAGAGAGAGAGAGAAACAAACTGTAGTAGGCTATACAGCTGTTTATAAACAGGCATAAAAGTATAAAAAGTATGCGATTAATTTAGATTAATTAATCACAGAGACTGTAATTAATTAGATTAATTGTTTTAATCGCTTGACAGCCCTAGTTTGCGCTAATAAAGAAATCAACTGGGGCCCGCTTTTTTTACCCTTTATTTACATACCCGTTTACAGAGCCTATGGTTGTGTAGTCTATCTACAACACTGGATTTTCGTTAAGCGCACTCGCGATACAGGCATGTAGGATCATGAGGAGATGGTCACCGATTTGACAAAAAGTGATTTTGACAACAAGCGTTCTCCAGAATTGCTGACTCCACCTTTAAAACGGGACTTTATTATACCATAATATTAAAGTAGATTTTTGTTTTGAACTGTTATCATTTGGGTCAGTTGGTCAAAGATTGCATTCTTACCTCTCACTGGCAGAAGCTTGACTTTATAAAACCCTTTATCCATCCATCCACTTTCAGCTTTGAACAGCTATTTCAAACAGACCATGTCCACGACTTGTGAAGAGAGAGACATCATGTGACATTCTGTAAAATATTCCCGATCAGTAGTAGCCTATCACCTTGGCAGAGGAGTGTTAAATATGTTCCTGTCTGGCCAGAGTGTGAAAAGCAGACAGAGAGCATTCAGTTAGATCGTTAGCCTCATAATTGCCTAAATCATATTTACTCTACTCTACTTTTACTCTACATCTACTCTATTCTACATCTTATCTACTCAACATCTACTTTACCCTACTCTCTAACCCTTAAAATATGACTCAGGCAATTATGCTATTAGGCTAATGAAAAGTAGATGTAGAATAGAGTAGATGTAGAGTAAAAGTAGAGTAGAGTAAATATGGCTAACGACATGTCAAACAGAGACATTATATCGCTGCAGAACTTGAAATCTGGTCGGCAACCTTAACTGTAGACTGGCAGTTCAAAAAGTGAGAAAAGAGGCATTGATAAATTATGAGAAAAATGACATTTTAAGACAATTACTGTAATGACACAATTTCTGTGATTTCTGAGTAGCCTCTACTCGAGGCCACACCATTATTAATTAACGGTGTGTCAATTTTATTTTGGTAAAACTCGATTCCTTGCAAATATGATCAATGCTACAGCTGCCCAAAATACACCATCAACTGGGTCCTGAAGTGATGGTCCTGTGATCATTTAAAATAAATATAGCCCTAAAACCTTAATGACCTTATTGATAGATTTAAGTTAAGTTGTGTCTCACAAAATGACCAAAAACAACTGGCCGACACAAAGATACCCCGGGTCAGCTATAGTCCAAGCAGAGCCGGCCCAAGCCTTCAGGGGGCCCTAAGCGAAATATGATTAGGGGGCCCCCCTCCAATGTTAGCGCTGCTGAAACTATAGATCTTTGTTAAATATCATTCACACCCCCAGTGTTTTCCGCTAGTGCCTCCACTGTGCGGCAGTGCGAAAATATTAGACAGCCGAGATTCAGGCCGTGCTAGGGGGGTCCGGGGGTATGCCCCCCCGGGAGATTTTTTAACCTTTTTAAAGTGAAATGCATGAATCTGGTGCACTTTGAGAGGAAAATTAAGAGGCTAAATCTGAGAAATTTTGTGTGAACAAATAATTTGGAGACACTGAGTCAGATGAATTAGAAGCTATTGAAGAAGGACACATGGATTTTCCATAAAAATATTAATATAAAATAAAATATTATGGAGGGTCCTCTGGGTTGGGCTTGGAGCTCTTTTTCTTTTACGGGACATATTTCTCTGTAATATAGTGAATGCATTTAAATGCAGTGTGAGGAACTAAGCAGAAGAAATCTGTTGTCCAGCTACTGTATCTTTTTTTCCACAGACAAGGCTGAAATAGGCTATAGACTATACACAGTGCATGGGCAACTGAGGGCAGCCCCATTTCCAATTGTTTTTAAATAAACTCAATACACACTGTGCATGGATGTGAACGTGACACGATCAGATAATTTCGGATTTCCTCCCAGATGAACTGATAAAAATTTTTAGGCTATTAATTATCTAGACCAAAACATCTTATTCCTTTTTTTGTATGATAACTCACATTTGCATAATATGATGTTAATATCAAACACACAAACTAAAAAAAAAAACACTCGGGGGCCCTCAAACACACAAACTAAAAAAAAAAACACTCGGGGGCCCTAAGCGGCCGCTTAGTTCGCTTATGCCTCGGGCCGGCTCTGAGTCCAAGTATGGTGACACTGGTTCATATGTAGCTATCACCATCTGGACTATGCTGCTGTGTGCATGCTACTGGATGGGAACCTTGTAGCAACGTTGCACCGTTTGCACTCCCAATCATCTCAACATTGAGCCCTATATCTTATGATATCAGTGATTCTTGAGAACCGGGACAAAAGGCTGTCTTCCACATGTAACTGCTGTTATCTTTAAAAATAAAAATATTTAAAATTGTAGATGTTATTAGGGATTAAGAATAGAATGTCTGGAGCACAATTATCCCCTTAAATTTAATTTAATCATTATTATGTCAAATATGACACTTGTTATCTTCTCACGACGTCCAAAACAGTGTGTCCACAGAGAAGGTTTCAATCTTTCATATGCAATTAAACCTATTAAAAATGTACTTTAATGATTAAAAAGAGCTGTTTTCATCAAAAGCCACACTAAATAATCTCTCATATCAATAAAAACTGTTTTTCTACAACACATTTATGTTTTATGGTTTCTAGGTGGTGGGACACTTTGTCACCACCGTCAGACAATCCATTAAAATGTAATAAAATCAGCCAAAATAAGGGACAGCTGTCACTATGAAGGACCTCTTGTCACATTATATCTCTGTAGAGTACATTAGAGTCAGACAGGCTCTGATTAGTGTTGTAGTTTTAGAATATTTTACATTCCGAATCTTGAAAGTCCTGTGTCACAACTATGATAAGTCAACACCGACTTACAATTTCTGAAGAAGTTATTTGAAATGTTTTGATAATTTTATTTTCCTGAAGTAGTTCATACTAGCACCTAACATCAACAGAAAAACCAAATGGCTACTAGATAAATTCCATTTGTTATGTTTAAGAAATGTTAAATATGTCAGATATCAAAAAAATGTATATTCATATAGATTTTGAAAATATTTTTTGTGGCCTCTATCAGTTTTGGTGAATATTTGTGATCACTATACATCTCATGGGTCTAGCATAAATTGAGGGAAAATTAATTTGTGTTTTTTGGTGTCTGACGGAGCTGACACAAAATAAGGAATGGCAAGGTAAAAAGCCCATTTTGATAAAAAGGACAAAAGCTGGGAGGTTGTGTCAAACCTTAGCTCAGTAGCTTAGTATGATACATACATGTAATTTAATTTGCCTAAACAAAACAAATTGAAAACATTTTTTCAACATTGCACCCTGTTTTGTACCACTTCTCAAGAATCACTGATATATCAGTCTTTACATGTTTAAAATGCGGTTGCCCAAACGAGAAACTGAATACCTCACTGTCACTTATGAATGCTGACACATTTAACATTGATTTACTTCTGGAATAGAGAAGCAACTGGACAGCGCTTGGGGGTCTGAGGCATCCAATATATTTTACCCCACCCTGTCATCTAGATTTGGTTGTTTGTCAGATAGAGGACAAAGTACTAACTACACCCAGTCGTCAGTGTACTTGTCGTCATCAGAACACATGATTAAGCAACAGCATTTATACTGTAGTCACATCCTGTTTTGTGTGTGTGTGTGTGTGTGTGTGTGTGTGTGTGTGTGTGTGTGTGTGTGTGTGTGTGTGTGTGTGTGTGTGTGTGTGTGAAGTTGGGCCTGCAGAGGGCACTAGAGGGGCTGCCTCTCACAGCTGTTAGAGAAAACCACTGTAGTCTCTGCATTACTATCAAAAGGGGCACAAGATCAGCCATAACATTCCCCCCCTAGTTGCTGTAAAAACAACAACCGCCCCTGCCCGTTTTTTTTAATCTTTATTCAAACCAGTGTATTAAGCCAATGGCTAATATGGGACTTCCACACTTGCAGTAAGGTCATAAGGGGCCTTTGAGATGCTCAGGTGCCCCTCTGGTGTGACCTTGCAAAAATGAAGCTATTCTTTCACCATAGGCTTCTTTAGCATATCGTTAGCCTCATAGAATAATTGCCTCAATCATATTTACTCTACTCTACTTTTACTCTACATCTACTCTATTCTACATCTACTCTACTCCACATCTACTTTTCGGTAGCCTAATAGCATAATTGCCTAAGTCATATTTTAAGGGTTATTGAGTAGGGTAAAGTAGATGTAGAGTAGAGTAGATGTAGAATAGAGTAGATGTAGAGTAAAAGTAGAGTAGAGTAAATATGATTTAGGCTCACAGAGGCCATGGCAACATCTGATTGATACAATCATATGAAAAAGTTTGGGAACCCCTCTCAGCCGGCATTATAATTGACTCTGCTTTCACAAAAAAAAGATAAAAGTGGTATGTCTTTAATTTACCAGGAACAGCTAAGTACTGGGATGTTTTCCAAACAAAGATTTTTTGAAAAGCAGTATTTGGTTGTATGAAATAAAATAAAATGTGAAAAACTGGCTGTGCAAAAATATGGGTACCCTTGTGGTTTTGTTGATTTTAATGCCTGTAACAGCATGTAAAACTGATGACTTTAAACACAAAGTTGGTTGGATTATGTTGTTAAGCCTTGAACCTCATATAATTGTCTGTTTAATCATGGGAAAATGTATTTTAGGTGCCTAAATGCAAGTTGCACTTCTCTTTGACTCTCTGCTGAAGTGAGACAGAATGGGATCATCAAAACAGCTCCCAAAAGATCTTAAAAACAAAGATTATTCATTGTCATGGTTTAGGGGAAGGCTACAAGAAGCTTTCCCAAAGGTTTCAATTGTCAATTTCTACTGTAAGGAACGTTGTCAGGGAATGGAAGGACACAGGCACAGTTGCAGTTAAACCCAGGTCTAGCAGACCAAGAAAAGTACAAGAGCAGCATATGCGGCGGATTGTGAGAATGGTTGCACACAACCCAAAGATCACCTCCAAAGACCTACAAGAACATCTGGCTGCAGATTGTGTATCTGTACATGGTTCTACAATTCAGTGCAATTTGCACCAAAACATCTGTATGGCCGGGTGATGAGAAGGAAGCCCTTTCTGCGCCCACGCCACAGATACAGTTGCATGGAGTATGCAAAAGCTCATTTAGACAAGCCAGCTTCATATTGGAAGAAAATGCTTTGGACTGATGAGACAAAAATTAAGTTATTTGGTCTTTATAAAAAGTAGATGTTTTGGTGCAAATTGCGCTGAGTTGTTGAACGATGTACAGATACACAATCTGCAGCCAGATGTTCTTGTAGGTCTTTGGAGGTGATCTGTGGGTTGTGTGCAACCATTCTCACAATCCTCCACCTATGCCGCTCCTGTTTTTTTCTTGGTCTGCCATGCCTGAGTTTAACTGCCACTATGCCTGTGTCCTTCCATTCCCTGACAACGTTCCCTACAGTCGAAATTGACAATTGAAACCTTTGGGAAAGCTTCTTGTAGCCTTCCCCTAAACCATGACAATGAACAATCTTTGTTTTTCAGATATTTTGGGAGCTGTTTTGATGATCCCATTCTGTCTCACTTCAGCAGAGAGTCAAAGAGAAGTGCAACTTGCATTTAGGCACCTACAATACATTTTCTCATGATTAAACAGACAATTATATGAGGTTCAAGGCTTAACAACATAATCCAACCAACTTTGTGTTTAAAGTCATCAGTTTTACATGCTGTTACAGGCATTAAAATCAACAAAACCACAAGGGTACCCATATTTTTGCACAGCCAGTTTTTCACATTTTATTTTATTTCATACAACCAAATACTGCTTTTCAAAAAATCTTTGTTTGGAAAACATCCCAGTACTTAGCTGTTCCTGGTAAATTAAAGACATACCACTTTTATCTTTTTTTTGTGAAAGCAGAGTCAATTATAATGCCGGCTGAGAGGGGTTCCCAAACTTTTTCATATGATTGTATAAGTGAAAGAGTGAATGCCATATAATCTTCCTTATTCTAGTCTAACTTTAGCTAAACTTCATAAGTCTTTCATGAAATCTGCCTCTTAGACACATGTCTATATTCCCTGTGAGACGTGGGGGCTGATACTGTTTCTACATAACAGGTCTGTGTGGCACAAATTAAAAATCACAGGTAGGCCTAACTTAACGCTTCTGTAAAGTCCAGTTATGCCCTTTTTTAAGTTGCCATGTCATGTCCTAAAGTTTGACCTTCATTTATATGAAGAAGTTATACACTATAGTTTTAAGACAGTGATTTTGCTGTATATTGTTATTAAAGGTGGAGTCAGTGGCACTGGTTGTAATGCTCTGTAGGGTTCCTGGCAGACATTGATCAGTGTGTGCGCTCCCCTGCACTAGATGAAGGCAGCTGCAGCACTTTGCACTACAGGAAGGAAGTCCTTTTGACTGGCTGTCAGTGCATGATGTGTTGCACGCCATCTCCTTCACTTCCAGCCGTCTTCATATAAACTGGCATTAAGCTCAGGCTGTTATTACGGGAGGTGTAACAGTTGAATAGGCTGCAAATGATAAGAGGTTGAAATGACTGGAACTAGGGGGGAGGGGGGGGGGGGGTAAAAGGTTAAGGTTTTTGACCCCCAAAATAAGAGGCAAGGGTCGAAGAACTGAAGGTTTGGTGTGTTTTATATGAGCAGAGGCACACACTCCGTTAGAGAATGGCTTATATTAGTACCAATTCATGCTAAAATACAGTGCAACCATCTTCATTTTAGCCACATAGAGCTAGTAGTTGTGTGGAACTTAGGAAGATGACCAGGGGCCTCATTTATAAAGCTTTGCGTGGGATTCACGTGGAAGCTGGCGTACGGAAGAAATGTAGGATGTACAGTAAGTGCAAAGAAAAATATTCGGATTTATAAAACAGTGCGCACTCACGTCCTACACCTGTTTCCCTTTATGAATCACAATCAACTCTAAATGTGGCGCTGCCTTTGCGGGCTTCACGTAGGGAGACCGGGGGCAATTGTAACAGGGGGCAATTGTAACAAATCAAATTGCACCAATAAGAAATAAAGTAGATACACAAAATTTATTTTGCACATGTATTTTGATGATGTCTCTCTGCATGCCAAAGGGAAAATTGATATTCCCTTTTTAAAGTATTTTTTTCAGAAAAAACACGTTTCTGAGGTACGAAAGTAAAAAATAAAATCTACAGTATTTTTCTCATAAAGTCTTAATATTTAATTTCAATTAAATGAATTCTGTTTTGTTTTGATGACATTACTGTTGTGTAAGATATGACATATTTGTTAAACATTAGCTCCATTGTTTCTAGCCATCAGGGTAGTTTGTGTCAAGTTGTTATGGTCGGGGACAATTGTAACACTGTGTTACAATTGCCCCCGACCCTATACATTAAAATACAAAAAAAAAAAAAAATATTATATTGTAATAGGAAAGCTATCTGATTGTTAGTTTTTGAAGTTATGGTTTGAAATTAGTTTGTTTTGAACTGTTTGTTGTTTTTTAAGCATCTATTACGAATATAATGAAATAAGCATTTCCAGTAATGTTAATTCTTTAAACGCACTTTGTCGATGTCTAATATTTATTGTTTTGATATGAAATCAATTTTCCAATTGATATTAAATAGTTTCCCCTATATTTCCCTGCATTAATAGGAAGATTATTGTGGTCCTTAATTGTTAAATGAAGCTATGAGATCTGTTGTTACAATTGCCCCCACACACTGTTACAATTGCCCCCGTACCAGGGGGCGATTGTAACGTTTGACTTGCAATTTCTAGATCGATATTGTGAATCTAACATTGCCTGTAAAAGAAAATTATTAATGTTCACAATTAGAGTACAGATACAAATTGCCTAATTAAAACAAATGATCTAAATAGTTCAAGAGGTTTTTGAGTAATGACACTAAAACCAAAAAGTGTTACAATTGCCCCCAGGCTCCCCCCGCCCATATTTACCCATAGGCCTACATAGTCACTGACACACCCGAATTAATATCATTTGCTGAGTGCATGAAGGCGGTAGTGGCAATCGCCGACTGCAAGGGAAATGGAAAAATAGACTCCACACGGATCACTGCGTTCACGCCAAAGTAGCCTACCCGTTGGAGAAGTGGCGACCAGGGAAAATATAGTTTGGTGGCACAGTGTGAGCGTAAAGGCGTCAGAGTGCAGCCTGTGGCGATCTCTGTGAACGCTGTGGCCGAAATATAAAGAAGCGATCCGACATAAAAGTGGACGCAAACAAGTGCATGTCCTCACAAAGCAGTGTTTGTGCCACGAGCGGGGGACACTGAGACCCCCCCATGAGATACAGATTCGGAGAATTCATCCCGGTGCAGTGACGGGCGGCGGAGGGTTAATAATAAACTTCACAGTCCCTTTGAAAACACAGTTGCGACATGCCTAAACACAAAGAAAAACACATAGATAAAACGGACTAAAAGCCGCGAAAAATTAGGACAGTATGTGATGTAGGCCTACAGTAGGCTTATGATTAGTGTATGAAACTGTGCACTCCTGTCTGCCTGACTAATCCGTGTACCTCCCGTTTGATTTAATTTTTAAATGATTTGTTTCATTTAAAAAAATAAAAAACGGACTGTTTTATTCAAAATATGCCTGTAAAACAATCCGTGTACCTTCCGTTCAATCCATATCCGTTTGGAAATCAAAACACGAAAAACGAAAAGTGACCTGTTTTTTTTAATAATCATCCTCTCATCTACATTATATATTATACTTAAACACGTTTTTATCAATTTTTAATCACAATTCATGACCAGGATATAAAATATGAGAATAATGGCCTAAATATTGATTTTGAAAAATTTAGTGAAAGAAGTGCGTGTGCGCGCGCGCCCACAGGCGAACTTAACCATTGCGCAAAGGTAGGCAATTGCCTTGGGTCTCATAATCATCTAATAAATGTTTGTTTTACTCTTCATTCATTAATCACCGATAACGTGCGGACGTCAGCATCGCACTGGGAACTGAGGGACACATCCTATTATTGATAATGTTATTGATACTCGTGATCAGCTGAGGCATGAGCCCCAGTGCAGACAGCTGCATATGAAAATATTTTTATTGGTTAGGTCCACGAGTGAAAATTGCGTCTGAGGCGCTCGTCGTCTCTGTCTCTCTTTTTTCTGTCTTCACTTCACTTGCTGAGTCAAAGTGGGCAATCGCCCAGTTTAAGGGGGCGCGCGCGCGTGTGTGTGTGTCGAGGAAAGAAGAAACTTGTCTAGGCTATATTTTGTCCACGTTTAGGCTTTAGGCTATCTGAATTGAGCTTTTTGTAAAATAAGGCTGTTGATGGTAGCCTATGACAGACAATGACATAGCAGCCTTTGGCAGCCAGCCAAAATATGTTTCCCCTCTCAATAAAGATTAGACATTTGGTGGTTTGTCCCGTTTTGATCTAGCCTGGCTCCGCCCGCCCGCCTACTTCCGGCCAAATTTCATTTTCCCTTCAGTAGTCAGTCTGGGTGTACAGCGCATTTCCCAGATTCTCCGGAGAATCTACAGCCGTCCAATCAGCGAACAGAGGGAGTGGGCAGATCCAATCATTTTAAAACTTCAACAGACACCCGCCTCCAAGTGAGTGAACGTTTGCCAATTACAGCACTTCCAGACCTTCTGTACAAATGAAATTAAGTACAATGGTCTGGTAGCACCAGGCTAGTTTTGATCTGAATCAACAGCTGTATGTCTGTCGCTGTTTAGATCATGCCTCGTTTACTCTGAGCAGCACAGTTCGGTTCGGCAGGGTTACCCTACTAGATCTACCATGCGTTTCCACTACCGACAAGAGGCTTTAGCCTACTTAAAAGACGGAGATAGCCACGGTCAGAAAACAGTCTATGGGTCAGAGCCATCACGGCGCTTGGCCGCGCATAGCTCGTGGCATTGTGGCAGCGGGACACAGTTTAACCCGCTGATTAATATAAATAATTATTTGGAACTTCAAAAATGAAAATGCAAATTTTTTACATTTTCTGTTTGTCTCCTTTCCCACGAGGAGGCATTTTTTTTATTAGTTGTAAGAATGGCTTCATCCGTTTTGCAAAGGAACTATATGATAGACCTATGGCTTATAATAGGCCTATCTGGATTCATTTTACACAAACACATTCGTTCTCGCACGTCATACATGTGCCGACGGCGTCGCCGTTTCTCCTTTCTCCACTTTCTGTGCGTACGCATGGGTCAGAGTTTGCGTGGAGGACCGCACATCATTCCGTCAAGTTTGCTTTTTATAAATCCCAATGTTTGCGTAGAAATTGGCGTGCGTCCTCTTCTGGGCGTACGCCACTTTAAAGGTGCGAACACACTGCACTCTGCGGCGCGGCGGTTGGCCGCGCGAATCGCAGGATCCGCGCCGCCTGATAATTTTGGCTCATTTGGCTCATTTGTGTCCGCCGCCGGCCGCCGCCCGCCGCCCGATGACTCATTGAATGTGCACGTGGTCACGAAGTGAGTGACGTCGGGAGGAGCTCAACGCTGATTGGCTATCGCGGCGCGGCCGGCGGCGAAAAGTTCAATATTTTCAACTTCTGCGGCGGCCGCAGCATTCGCGCCGCGCCGCCCCATTCGCGCCGCGCCGCCCCTGGCCGCGCCGCGTGAACCGCTCGCCGCCGGCCGCCGCCGCCGGCCGCCGCCGATTCGCGCGGCGGCGCTCGAAATACATTGACTTTCTCTGTAAACTCGCCGCGCGGCGATGTGCAGTGTGTTCGCACCTTTACAAATCAGTCCCCAGGCCTACGGCTGTGTTCGGAAATACTAGCGTCCTACATCCTACATACTCGCCATCTATACTGCATACTGTCTACTCTGAGATCGATTGTGTATGCGAGGTGCGTCGAAACGTTTTCAGTTGAAGTATAGCCTACTCAAACTTCTTGTAAGATTCAGGCAGTTTAGACGCTGTTTAGCGTATAACCGCCCTCTACAGGTTAGATATTGAACTAGATTTTTACAGTCCTGTGTTCATCATCTGTGTTTTGGACCTCTTGTTTTATAATTATGTTTTGAGGCGGAGGATCCCTCCGGACGCTCTCTGTCCGGCTCATCAGCACTCAGCTGTCTGTCAGTTGAGCTGGACGAGCCGCGGTGTGCGGAACAGCGATCTGTTCTAATCTCTCTCCACTATCAGACTCACATCACTCATTTCACATAACTCTAATGTTGTTAGGTATTTATCGTCATCTCTTATCTATTGTAAGAGTTTATGAATCACTGCACGTACAGTTGTCAGCTCGCGGACCCCAAACAACTTGCTCGAAAATATTAAATTTTCCTGGGCGGGTAGAATTGACCCAGTGCATTGTGGGGCGGTTGAGTAGGAAAAGTATAGGCCTACAATCGAGTCATACCCAGGGGTGGATTACTGCACGGGCACAGGCCCAGGGGCCCAAGGGCTCAGGGGGCCCTTAGCCAGAGATACTGATAGTAACTTTTCATGTTGCATAGTCAAAGTCAAGTCACTCATGTCAATAACAGGGTCCAAAAAGGAATAGCCTAAATATAAGGATACTCATTAAAATGTAACAAGATAGAAATCATCATGGGCCCCTCAACGAGTAGGGGAGAAATACAAAAGCAAGTTAAAAACAACAGCATTAGTAGCTCTGTCTAACGGCCCCCACACACATCCTACCTCTACTGCGCGTCTACCTCGCGTCTGCGTCTGACTTTTTGTCACAGACTGTGAAATCAACGTAGAGCGAGCACACATCCAACCTCAGACGCACTGCTGATGCACGTCGGAGGCACGTCTGCAGCGACGCTCCCCTTCACCTCAGGAGGCTCGCCTATTTTTTTTTCTGAGAGCAGCGCGTCTCTCTCGCGTCTCTGTGCTTTAACTGATAGAGAAATACTCTGCTGACAGTCATACCAGCAGCATTCACTCTAGTTACACGTTTACCCGGTGTGTTTATTTCAAAATAAAACATCCCTCAGTCGTATACGCGAATAATCCCTTTATTTCACGATTTAATTGTGCAATCAAAATCCGAGGGATTTAAAACCCAATTTTCAATTAGTTCTGGCATTTCATTTTTGGATAAATGACACATATAGAGATCCAATATAGTGAAGAAATAAAAAAGATCATGATGAGCGCAACAGTTTTCCGTTGCTCTATCTGTGTCTACGGCCTTCTTCTTCCCCGACCACACCCCCCTCTCTCTCCCGTATAAATCAGTAAAGTGATTTTTGAAATACTCTGCTGAGAGTCATATTGACTTCATACTGGAAGCTTTCGCTGTAGTTTCACCATTTCCTGGTGTGTCCCCTTCAAAATAAAACTTCCAACAAGCGAAAATAGGCCTATGGCAAAAAAAAAGAAAAAAAATGGCAATGGGGCGCACGGATTACTGTCCAGACTCAATATAAATCATATGCATCATAGATGCCACGAAAGAACTTCATTTTTAATGGGAATTATCTATGAAAACTCTATGTAGAAAGATAGGGCTTTTAGAAGCAGCAGCTGCTGAGACGTTGCATGTGTGTCCGAGAAAAGTCCGAGAGAGGCAGCAGTAAGGTAACGCGACGCGCTCCAGAGGTAGACGCAGGATGTGTGTGGGGGCCGTAAGGGTCTCCATGAGGGGCCTTGAAGGCCCCCTCAAACATACAGAAATAAGCTTTCTATGTGTGAATTCTAAATTGTTCATAAAAAGTAGCTATCCACCCTTTATCTGTTGAAATGGGCCCCCCTATCATAGAAAATGAGTCTGCAGACCAATCTACTGTACTGTTTTTACAGTTGCAGAGTAAAGAGTGCTGCTTGTTTAAGAAACATCTGAAAAATAATGTTCCTTCTGCATCTCAGGATTTGATATAGCCTCTAAAATTTCCTCTCAAAGTGGAGGAAAAAAAAAAAAAAAAATCCTGTGGGGCATGCCCCCAGACCCCCCAACATGGTACAGGGTCCCTCCAACAGTATCCCAAACTCCTGTGGGAAACTATGGTTGCGTTCCGAATCGCATACTCTTTCTTTTTTCTATTCTACATACTACATCCGACGATAAAAAGAATCTAGTTAGGATGCAGTAGACATACTATTGGGACATACTTTTCTCTCTTATTTCATCATAACATTGCGCCTTGATCTTGCCTCTTGCTTTTATATCCGTCGCATCCCCGTTTGTTTTCATAACATGGACCTATAGGCTTCGTCGATGTTACGTCACTTCACGTGCGCACTGGATTGTGGGTCAGAATCGCCCAAATAGGATGCACTTTTCAACACTAACAATCTTGGCCGCATGAAGTAGACCATCCGGGTATTCTAACCATCCTAAATCTGGCCACAAGAATCGGGACATCCTAAATCTTTTTTCTACATACTATATAGTAGAAAGTATGCGATTCGGAACGCAACCAATGACTTCCTTAATATGTTTTTGCTATTAATTGTATGTATATGTGTGGAAAAGTCAGTGTACCTGACTGGATAGGGACGAGTGGGGGGCCCTTTAAGAGTTTGTGCCCAGGGGCCCATTATCTCATAATCCGTCTATGTTCATACCCAAAATCTTCCCGGAAGTTAGTACTCATCCGGGAATTTCTCGCATACCCAACCGTCACATACTCAAATTGAAGTCAAAATGAGTATGAGTAGGACGTTAGTATGGCTTTCCGAACACACAGCCTATATCACTTCCATCAGCTAACAGTACTAGCAGTAGCTACACCGTCACAGCAGAGCAGCACGACATTAAGGCAGCGTTTGTCTCCCCCACACTATAAATAGAACATATGAATTTATGAGTTCGCTAGCAGCTGTCAACTCAGATTCCAGGAGCAACATCTGCTCAGTGTGCGGCAACTCTTTCCTAAGGTTCACCCTGCGTTCCAATTCCCATACTTCCATACTATTCAGTATGCCTGAAAATGATTTAGGATGTCCCAATACATGCAAGTCAATTGCAGTATGCTGAAAATACATAAATGCCCCACTAACTCCAATAGCCTTTTGGAGTATTCCTCCTTATTCTTGACATTTCATTGAAAATAAATATTTCTTATCCGATTGTTTTTCTCTCCTGTGGCCCGTCAACTCTTCTGTACTTTAGTATGTAGTGTAGTAAAAAGAAAAAGTATGTGATCTGGAACGCAGGGTCAGTTTTGGGGTTTTGGAAAGGCCAGTAGACACTGAAGGAAAAACCTGAGCTCCAGGACCAGGAGAGCTTTGTTTTTTTCCAATAGCTTCTTTGAACAGTTCAATGGATTATATTTGGTCACTTTAAAAAAGGTGAACAGAGCACAAATACAAGTACACCCCTCCCTTCCTGCTCCTTCATAGGCTCCGCCCCCAGAAGAGCCATGTCTTGGCAACAGCAGTCGTCACCAACATCTCGTCGAATAGCATTGTTGTAATTGACGTCATACACACCGCCTGCGACTGATTGGTTGGAGAAGTGTTGCCAGATTCAGTTTGACCCCCTTTGTTTACATACTTACAGAGCCTAGGCTGTGTATAAACAGATTTTTCTTCAGCGCACACAAAGTACAGATGAATTTTTTTTTCTTCATATGAATGAATGTCGGTTACATTCAAGCAACTAACAAACAAGTTGACACAAATTTGATTATACTCATCTGTCTCAGTATGGCAACATTTACAAACTTGTGTCGCCACCCGAACTGGTGCAGGAGCTCAGTCAGAGGAATTCAAAGTGCCCAACGAAAAGTTTCAGTTGTTGATTCTACTGCTAAGAAGAAGACACGTAAACCGTACAGCAGAAGGTTATAAAATCCATGCACCATCACAGAAAGGCTTACCTCATGTAGAATCCATTTCATACATGGAAGACCTTAGAGATGAGGTAGGGGCATCTCAAATGTGGGGGGCATTGTCACTAGCCTAATGTAGATGCACCGACAGTGTTGCTGTAATTGCTCAGAATTCTGCACGGGGGCGACAGATGTTGCTAACTATAGCTTCAAGACAAATAAGAGAATAAATGCAACAAGTCGGTTTTTAATGTTTAATTTAGATTGTTTAATGTTAATTCCATGCTGTGTTTCAGTAAGAACAATACAGATTCCCTGTCTGTGGCTCCAGTCAGATATCCAGTAGTACAAATCAGCTCCAAGTTACACATAATGAAGCGAAACGAGAAGACGACAAAGGAAACAGCGAGAAAGAAAAAGAAAGCTCTGAGCCTCGAGGAGCTTTAGTAGAAAGAAGGGGAGAAGCAGCAGAACAGAATGTGTCAACTCATGCAAACACCGACAATCTTCATTTGAGAGCTCTCCGTCGAGGAGCCCGGCCAAATTGAGACGCGTCTTTTTAAAAACACGTGAGAACTCTCCCAAGCTTTTTCTTTTTATTAAATTAAAACCACCAGCTAGCGATATACGTTTTATAACCTTCAGAGATTCAGCATGTGTGCACAGTTACAGTATTTCAGCACAAAAGTACAGTCCAAGGACAACTACAAAAACATGACAACAGAATCACTATGGTGTACGAGTTAAGCACTTCTTTGCCCCACGTGGATATCGCAAATTTTGCCAACTTCCTCTGAAAACCTAAGTTAACAAAAAAGGGCACTTGTAGTTTTTCCCAAACTGCCCATAAAAAGGTAAAATGATTTGCATGACATTTCACTAAAAACAGAGATAAAATAGCTCCCATAACTAATAGTCGACATTATCAGTAATAAAAGTTAATTTCTGTAATTACATTAAGAAAAGAATTCTCAATACATCCAGCAACTGATACAAATATTGAAGAAAAAAAGCAAAAATAAAATAAAAAATAAAATCAAAAAAATAATAATACAATAATGAAAACAAAGATAACATTTCAGAACCGCTTGTACCAGGACAAAAACAAAATAAACACCAAAATAATCCAGGGACTCTCTTTATCTTTGTCTTTCTAACATTGTATTTCCTGTCTCAATTAAGTGGTATTTACTTGAATGATGTAAGGGCTAATATAAAAATAAAAAAGAAGAGAAAAATAAACTTGTTAACTCCGTGGCCCTACTGGGCCATGGAGCTGCAGGGGGTGGAAGAAAGGAAAAGGAGGGAGAGGAATGGGGGTAAGGTGACTTAAAGAAAGGGCAGAGAGAGACGAGAGAGAGAGATAGAGAGAGAGAAAGGAGTGTGAGGAGGTGAGGGGGAGAGGGGCTCAAGTTGTTGGCTGTTGGTGGCATAGTCTCACTGGGCGGGGGGGGCTGCTTCATCTTCAACGTCTTGCAGTGCCTCTTTGTTCTGTTCTTCACCTGGTCAACACAACAACACAATGTAAGCACGTCTTCTTACCAACAGGGAGGAGGGAGAGACAAGCCACGAAAAACACAGTTCAACTCAAAACCAACAGGGAAAGTTTGGAAACTGGCCAAGAACAAAGCCAGGCATATTCTTATTCCATTCCCAGAAAAAAATTAATGTAATTGATATTACAACTGGTTAAAAAGGATAAAACAATAAAAATGTAAAATATTTACCATATTTAACCACTGACTTGTGTTTTTCCCCATTTTTGTCTAAAACGGGAAATTTCAATTAACAATTGGGTCCACGGTACCTAGACTGCAAAAGTATATAAAAAAATCCTTTTCTCACCCTCCCCCTTTCTGAAAACCTCCCCAATATACTCCAGCCAGAATTATCGCCGTTTCTCACGTCACAGACGGGGAAGTCACTCAGCCGCCTAGGCAACGCACGTCAGCGTCCTCACCTCCCCCCCTCCTAAAGTTCCCTGTGAGCAGCGGAAGTTGTCTGTCCTCCACACATACACAAAGTCCGTGGGTCAGCGGCCCTGTTTGTGTGTGTGTGCACGTCAGTGTCCTCAACAGGGGCGGGGGGGAGAAGAAACTCATTTATTTTACACCGTGTTCCAAATTATTATGCAAATTGGATTGAAGTGTCAAAAACATTGAATTTTTAGTTTTTCAATTAAACTCATGTATGATATTGTGTCTCAGGACACCTTGGATCATTGAAATAAATCTCATACACCTGTGATAATTAGTTTGCCATGTGAGCCCAATCAAAGGAAAACTACTTAAGAAGGACGTTCCATATTATTAAGCAGGCCACATGTTTCAAGCAATATGGGAAAGAAAAGGATCTCTCTGCTGCCGAAAAGCGTCAAATAGTGCAATACCTTGGACAAGGTATGAAAACCTTAGATATTTCACAGAAACTTAAGCGTGATCATCGTACTGTGAAGAGATTTGTGGCTGATTCAGAGCACACACAGGTTCGTGCAGATAAAGGCATAATGACAGACAAATTCATCGGATTAGGAGAGTAGCTGCTAAAATGCTGTTACAGAGCAGCAGACAGGTATTTGAAGCCGCTGGTGCCTCTGGAGTCCCGCGAACCTCAAGGTGTAGGATCCAGAAGTTTGCAGTTGTGCATAAACCTATTATTCGGCCACCCACAATACTCACAAGCAGAAACAGTTGCACTGGGCTTAGAAATACATGAAGACTAATTTTCAAACAGTCTTGTTTACTGATGAGTGCGGTGCAACCCTGGATGGTCCAGATGGATGGAGTAGTGGATCGTTGGTGAATGGCCACCATGTCCCAACAAGGCTGCAACGTCAGCAAGGAGGCGTTGAGTCATGTTTTGGGACGGAATCATGGGGAGAGAGCTGGTAGGCCCCTTTAGGGTCCCTGACGGTGTGAAAATGACCTCGTCAAAGTATGTTGAGTTTCTGACCGACCACTTTCTTCCGTGGTACAAAAAGAAGAACCGTAGTAAAAACATCTTCATGCATGACAATGCACCATCTCATGCAGCAAAGAATACCTGTCATTGGCTGCTATGGGCATAAAAGGAGAGAACCTCATGGTATGGCCCCCCATCTTCCCCTGACCTCAACCCTATTAAGAACCTTTGGAGCATCCTCAAGCAAAAGATCTATGAGGTTGGGAGGCAGTTCACATCAAAACAGCAGCTATGGGAGGCTATTCTGGCATCCTGCAAAGATATTCAAGCAGAAACTCTCCAAAAACTCAAAAGTTCAATGGATGCAAGAATTGCGAAGGTGATATCAAATAAGGGGTCCTATGTTAACATGTAACTTGGCCTGTTAAGATGTTTTTGATTGAAATAGCTTTTGATGTCACTAAATACGACCTCCACATTCTGCAAATTCAACAAATCACCATTTTTAGTTCTTTACAACCTATAAAATGTTTTGAAACTGTTGTGCATAATAATTTGGAACGGTGCATTTTGAGTTTTTCATTTTTGAAAAAAAAATACTGTTGTCATTGGGAGGTTTGTTCAATAAAATTTGAATCATACTCTAACGGTTGATGACTTGAAAATTATACTGACTGTCATTTGCATCGACAATTTATGAAAATCTGAGAAAAATATCATTTGCATAATAATTTGGAACGCACTGTAAAGAGACACACCAAAATAGGCTATCCTGAGATGAGCGGAAAATCAGGGTATAGAGGCTTGCTACAATAAATGATCTGAACGGGTTTATCAGCAAACATTTAAAAAAGAAAAAAGGGACTACTTAAGACCATATAAAATTGACAGAATAGTGCATAATATGAGACCTTTAACAGCATTTTGATACTTCAAAAATATCAGAAGTCAAAATTCGTCATTGTGCGCGGGAAAAAGGAGTTATGGGTTGTTGTGTCCTAAATAAATACATAGAGATTAAATAACAGGGATAATTTTTACTGAATGTAAGTAAGTAAGTGGTTGTACTGTTGTTGCTGGCTGGTTGAGGTGGAGTTAATGTTTAACACTATTTACCTCGACAACAATATCCCCAATCTCACATCTTTTGTCCCAAAAACCTTGTTCTTCCAGACAAAGTTTCAATCTGTTTCGACCGACCTTTTTCAACAGGAAATCTGAATTTGATCCTAAACTGAAATCAGTTAAAATGCACTCACCCCAACGTAACTACGACCAGTGCTTGGGATGGGGAGTGATATGTGCTATTGAATAGTGTATTACAGTTGCTCAGTTGTCAGGTAGAGTGATTTGAAACTTAACAGAGTTCAAAAAGTGAATAAATAAAGAGTTGACAGTGTCTAAAATGTATCAAGTTAGTTGCACTCTGCATGGCCTTTCCAGGGGCTGCATGTGTTACAATGGTCTACTGAAGTAATGCAAAGTGTTCAGGCAGTGTAACATGCTAATAACATAGGGGTGGGACGATATGACTTAACATTTTTAGCACAGTAATATTCACATTTTGTAATGCCAATGGGATTTCCTTAGAAAATAAAAAAAGGGAAATAAAATGAAACAAATGTATTTATAATGAATTAAAATGTGTGGTTGCCCTAATATGGTTCTGTCTGTTACTTGTATTATCACAAGGTGTGGCAACCTTAAACGATGCCCGGATGACACCTGTGTAGTTTTGAGACGTGTGGGTTTTCAGGGCGGAGCATTTAGTGAATCCCTAGAACCTTAACTTGATGAATTCTTCGCTAGTTAAGCTCGTTGGCCTGAGGGAGCTAGCTGCTTGAGCTGAGCGTAAGCATCACCAGGCGCACAGAGCAGCCACGCTTTGATGCTATTCCCCCCGCGGAAAACCTCTCTTCACTTGTGCCAACAGACAGGTAAGTTACCCTTAGATTAAACAACGTACGGTGTCTGAAATGAACTTTGTGATAGATACAGTCAGATGCTCAGCTGCTTCTCTGTAGCCTAGTCAGCTTAGACTGTAGCATAAAAAACAATGACCTTTATTCAAACTCATGAGACACTGAGGTTGTCATTTACAGTGACGACGAGCAGAGTGTAGTAAAACTCCATATGCGGCCAAAAACCAAAAGGTGTGGGTGTTTATGTTGTCACGTTGGCGCTGCAAAATCCATATCATGATATTACGTGACGACACTGGTATATACCGCCCACCCCTATGACATCATGATGGAAACCTCTATTCCTTGCTGTACACACAAGTGGAACAGGCAACTCGGTGAAAAAGCAAACTCAAGTCAGGCTCAGCTCTGGTGGAAGGATCAAAGATTACAGCCCGTTATCATTAGTTAATAACAACCCAACCAAAGCAGTGAGTGACCAAGCAACAGCTGAGTAGACTGAATGATTCAACCACAGTGAGTTGGTGTTGAGAGGAAAGAGGCAGCAGCCACACACACAGCAAGGCCTGGGTGAGCAACACTTACAAAGTACAGTTAACATGGGAAATGAACAGTCAGCTTTGCTTCCTTTAGGACTCTACGAGAGAAAGACAAGATTCACTGTGAAATGAAAGGAGGCGCTGGATGCTCTGCAACACAGGCAAACCAATGGAGGAAGAGAAAGAAGCAAATCACAAAGAGCTCAACAATATATTTAGATTAAAATCAGTGACTATAATGACCAGCGTCGCTGGCACATTTACTCAGCTGTAGCTCAACGTTTGTGAGTTTTGAAACAACCAAAGAGACTCATTGACTGTTGTCTGATAAATGTCTTTAAGCTTTTCCAAATGTGTTTTTGGAAGAAGAACCACCACTCAGTATTATTCTTCAGGTTTATATATATTTTAAAAAGGAAGGTATTTTATAAAAGGCCCAAAAGAGTGGCGAGGCTTTCTCTACATAAATGGCCTAGGTTTCAGGTAGCTGGCAATCTTCAGTCGAGATGACAAAGATGTCAGAGTCAGTAAAGCTAACGTCAGCTGGAGCAGCTAAGGTGCAGGGCTTTCAAAAATAGCATGAGAGATTGTTTCATAGAAACATTGTCAGATTTGATTAGCCAGCAGTTTGAAATTAATTCTGTTGATGTTCCAAGTATGCTTCATCAATGAATATACCACTAATTTGAAAATGTCCCGTATACCACTAAAGTACAATCTTAGTAAAGTGAGCTGAACAGGTGATTATTTCCTATACAAAATAAGCAAGTTCCGTTTGACATTTCTCTAACCGGATGGTTTTTAAAGAATACATATATTTTTTCCATCTGTACTATTGCAGTTTATCCTTTGTGTAGAATTATTCGCAATTTAAAATGTCATTATTTGTAGGAAAATGATTTGTTGGACCTAGGCTCAAATGCTTCAAGGTAGAAAGCAGGTGATCTTTGTTAGGAGGGATGATTATGACTTTTAGTTGTAGAGGGCCCACTTCAGGCCAGACACACAATGGACCAGGCATGCACACTGTGAGCAGCATGATGACACCAGGCTTTTCAAGTCATGGCAGTTGTGTTGCTTGATTTCCTCCGATTCTGATCATTATGATACAATACAAAAGCAGATCTCTTGTGGCAGTTCACTGCAAGTGCATGTTCTAACAATTTCAGCAGGATTAGTTCAAAATAAAATGTATGTATTTATTAAAAGCTGATTGCTGCCATTGTTACTCAATGTAATGAACTGGCTACAATCAGTTAGATGTATTCCTTACTTTTTCTGGTAAAATATGTAATAATATGAATGAATGGTAAAGCAGATCATGGATCAAACTGCTCACAGTATATTTAATCATGTGTAAATCCAGTGAAAAAAAAAAAAAGTTTTTAGAAAGGTAGGAAGAGTGAGTTAGTTCAACCGCATCTAATCAATTAGTCCTGGAAGAAAAGGAGATTGTGCAACCCAACAGGTAGATAGAGTACCTGTTTCATACATTGTCCAAGAATAATGAATGGTGTGAGCGTCTTACCCTCTCCCTGCATATCTGAAGTCCATAGTGTCAGGTTATCACGTAACAACTGCATGATAAGTGTGGAGTCCTTGTAGCTGTCTTCACTCAGTGTGTCCAGTTCTGAGATGGCGTCATCGAATGCTGTCTTTGCCAACCTGAGCAAAACACACTTCAGTAAGAATCACTGAATACTTTGACCAGATTTACAGAGATTTAGCAGCATTGAGAAATATATTCACACTAAAAGACTTTCGGTAGTTATTTTTTTTAACTTCAATTTGGTCACATTGAAATAAGGAACAGATTAATCTGTGACAGTGACTATGCTTATGTAACTCTTATCTTTACTCATTTTGTTTTGTGCTTAAGTGTTTTTTTTTGTATTTTTTTTTAAAGTTTTCTTCTAAGCCATCAACCTGCCAGGGACTACAGGGTGAAAATGATCCTGCATGGCTAAATCTGGCACATTTACATGTTGAACGCTGGTGCTCATGTTTATTAATGTGCGCTGTCCCTTCTAAATAAAGAAATCTAGAAACAAACAAACAAACAAAGAAAAGATCAAGATACACAGGAACGACTTCCAAACAACAATATCAATATCCTGAAGTGGCCAAATCACAGTATCTCTGAATCAAATGCAGAATATGTGGCAGGACTTGACAAATGCTGTTTGATCTCGATTACCATGCAACTTGTGTAGAAAAACTACCAGGGTACAAAGGCGCCACTACTAGATTACTTGAGGGGAGGAATACTAAGAAACCTTTTTGTTACATATTTGCACTATGTATAGATTGATCTGTTTGGTCTTTTTATTTTTTTCTAATTTAAACAAAGTTTATAGTTAAAATGTTATGTGAAAAGAAGCCTTATTACATCCACTGTAGTTTAATGTTGTAATACAATAAAACATGAAGACATCAGGGGGTCATATGTTTTCTAAATCAACAAGACGGCTTATGGTTTCAGCCTCACTAGTCAGATAAATGGCCATGGTGGGGGAAATGGAGAAAAGCTCTGGTTATGTATGGCAACTAGGGAGGATTAGTGAAGGTACATTTAAAAAAAGAGTAGGTAGCTAGGTCCTTTATGAGAGGGCTTCTACTCTTCTTTAAAAACAGGAAGCTATGTAAGAGATTATTCACACTTTACTATTGTGGATAAAACTAAAAAGAGAAAGACTAGAAAGGAGGAGTTGCAGAAACAGTCACCTGCAAGCGCGGTCAGGCGAGTTGAGGATCTCGTAGTAGAAGACAGAGAAGTTGAGGGCAAGGCCGAGGCGGATGGGGTGCGTGGGTGGCAGCTCCAACATGGCTAGTTCAGTAGCAGTTTTGTAGGCCACAAGACTGTTCTCTGCTGCCTCCTTTCTGTGGTTGCCTGTGGCAAACTCTGCCAGGTACCTGTGGTAGTCACCCTTCCTGGAAATGGCGAGAAGAGAACGTTTTCTAACTTCAATGTTTTCTTAGATTAAAGCCTTTAATGTATGATGAAATGACAAATGAATTGTGTCATGATGAGCCTTCACTTATGACATTGGAAAATATTCCCATTTTGTAAACTTCCACGATATTCCCCATGTTTCATCAGAAATTTGTCAAATTCCCCAAGTAATTCTGTCTGGAGTTCCCCTCTCTACATCCCATATTTTACTTGACTATGTCAAATCACACAAAAGCAACAATCACTTGGTGCAAAGACTAGAGAGGGTTGCCTTCCTCATCACCTCACCACCCATTGTGTATTTATTTTAAACTGTTTTTAATTCTATTTGTGTACCTTGCTTTTAAACAGTAAGTTATTGAATTCTTTGAATGTAAGGCGACCTCGAGAGCTTTTGAAAGGCGCCTCGAAATAAAATGTATTATTATTATTATTCATTGAATCTATCATTTTCTATTCAGAGCACAAAGCTCTTACATTTTGTTGTAGAAGACCTTGGACTCTCCCATGACAGCAGAGGGGAGTAGATGCCTTTCCAGTGCATCCAGAATGTCACCACAGATGTCCTTCAGCTCCTTCTCAACCTGTCACCAAACAAACAAAATAAAGACAATTATTCAATCAACACATTAAAAAAAAAAAATTTCCCCTCTAAAGCCTGCTCTTTAGCCCCCTTATTCTTTGTGTCTAGGTGTAAGGGTCCATATAAAGTACATTTCATCATCTTCCTATCACAGCTTGTCTGCATGACTGTGAGGACTGTATGCACGACACACGTGTTAATATGCCTGTGTATGTAATACCCTAGCAGTAGATGGTTGTGTTCTATTAAGAACTATCCCCCTCCCCTTTTAAATCCCAAACTAACAGCCTTCTTATGACCTGCTCGTAGCTTCAATATTTCATCTTACTAATCAAATTGAAATGTTATTGAATGCTCACTGGATGCTGTGATAACGTTCGACCAAATATGTCCCCCTAGGGATTTATAGGAGGACTAACAAATTGAAGGTACAACAGCAGGATTACCTATCTCTCAATCCCATTAGGTCATTGACTGCAGTCCAACTGCCTCTCCCATCTCCTGACACACTCTGGCCTCTCCCAGATTAATAACCAGCTCTTATTTCCCTTCATAAAAAGCAGGAGAGTGGAGGATGTGCCAACAATGACTCAGATGCAGTCTGTCCAGTATCTGCTCATAGTGTGTGTTGTTATTCATATGAGCTAGCGATCTCACATTAGCAGAGCAACTGAGATGCATTAAAATGAGTAACATATTTGGGACAATGGGGCACGGTGTATCTTTCACACACACTGTCTAAATAGCAACGCCAACTCTGTTTATGGGGAGTGAACACTGTGTGCTTTACCGTTTGCCTGTATTCCCGGATCATCTTCAGCTTCTCCTCTCCGCCCTTGCTCTCCTCCCTCTGTTCAATACTGCTGATTATCCTCCAGGAGGCTCTCCGGGCTCCAATCACGTTCTTGTAGGCCACTGATAGCAGGTTCCTCTCCTCCACTGTGAGCTCCACGTCCATGCCTGCCACATTCTTCATTGACACCACCATCTCTGTTAGGACACACACACACACACACACACACACACACACACACTTAAGAACTCGTTTTATTGAAATGTGTATCATCAACCCATGCATCTTGAGAGTACACCCAACCACTCACTGTCCATCTTCCTCATTAAGCGTCTGACTTGACGAGTGGAAGAAGAGCTTCGCCTCCAATTGTCACACACAGATTCAGATACATTCAGTCAAACACTTACAGAATGCCATTTCCTCATCATTTAATTTTTCTATTGACAAAGTGCATTATAGATCTGACATGACATTAAATGTTCTTCACAATTCCACGTGTTTTTGGTTGGGCCTCGTGGATGTTGTGATCAGAGACAATAGCCTGCATGCATCCTAGAGAAAAATGTGCACGACACGGTTTAATGATGAGATGTAAGAGGCCGTGTTGAATACATGTTAACACAGCTTCCCATCCTGCCAGCACAAACCCGTCACCTATTAACTGGCACCAGTCCAGAAAACACAATGGAAAGTAACCCTTCAATTAAAAACAAATTGTTTTCAAGTAAACCGTGATGTATTTTGTTTTAATTGATGTGAGCTTTCCACATGTTCGCAATATTATGCAAAGGAACCAATTGTGATTCATCAGCAGCAGCCTACTGATTTGGTTTTGGCGCGAAGGTTTGGACTGGATTCAAACATCCTCTCTTACATGAAGAAAATATACATCATGTGCAGATTTATAACCATCTGCAGCAAGTTAACTAAGTGGTTTTGATGATTGATTACGCTTGAGCTGTCAGTATAGTTCCAATGATGCCTTAAGTCTGCATTTCTTAACACTATTTTCATACCGTCATATTATTTAGCCGACCAAATGTCATATGGTGCTGTAAACGACAGGATTTACAATGTTGCATTAGCGTTATGACTCCAAAAATGCAAGACTGTGGTTTGATTGGCTAAATTAAAATGTTTAGCATGCACAAAGAAAATCACATAAAAAAATAAATGGGGATAATGATGCAACAGTCCCTCAAATAAAATCATAATCGTCCAAGGGTTACGATGACATTTTCATTATTTCCCATGGTTGTTTTTTAATTAATAAAGACATATTCAAAAAAAAAAGATGGCCCACCAAAGGAACCATCCATTAACTTTACACTGGGTAGGGCAGGCGCCCATAAACCACTTCATTTAAATGTAATGTGCCTCTCAGGTTCAAAGTAGGCATATATGGTATAATTGTATGCCATCCTCTACAGCTCTACAATAGTGTTAACTTAACAAAATGATGACTAACATTGTAAGTGAAATGGATTCTCTTGAGACAGTGGTTGATGTGGATTAGGGAAGATATCATCTGAGCCCGTTAGAAAATGTAGTCCTATCTTTCATTAACATGTTAACATTTGATAACCTATTGCAGTATAACACTATTAATTAAACCACATTCCGGCGAGGTTACCATTTAGCTAGTGAGCCGTAAATCACTCTGTAAATACACTCGGTCCAAATCCCGTGAATGAGTCATGGCACATTCACTTAACGTTACCGGGCAACGTATGACCGGTGGGGTGGCGAAGGCAACCGTCTAAAAACAGCCTCTACAAGGCCCGCAATGGTATGACAGTGTGACAGGAGTGGACCACAGAGAGAGAGCGAGGTACAGGCAGTCGGTTTCGCCAATCGATCCGTACAGCCTGCCTGCAGGGGAACACCCCACCGTGAACAGCTGCCCTCCCACTCACTCACTGCTATCACACAGTAGTCCCGCTAACGTTTAAATGGCCTAGCATAGGTAAAAGAATCACGCACTTAAAAAAAACCTCGGTACATTATTATGGTCGCAAAGACAACTACATGACACTGGGAGCTAGAAGTAGCAGTTAACCGGCCCAGAAGCTGAAGTGTTAAGCTATGAAGCTAGCATGGTGCAGGGGAGGCAACTCCTGACAGCTCACGCTCCAGTAATCCGCCATTTTGTTGTAGCCCCTACGCTAACGTTAGCCACTGTCACTTACATCCGTCAATTTTCCTAAAAAAAAGAGAATTCCTGCCACTCGCTCTGGTTTAAATGTAATTTTAGTTTATCTCAACTAGGAGCCACCTGCCATGTCAATGCATAGTTCCCTAGAAGACGGCGGTCGTGGCCACGTTAGCTCTCTTGTTAGCCACGGCTAACACTGAGCTGCATAGTAGAGCGCTGCTCCGGTAACGTTAGCTAGCTCGCAGCAGAAAAAAAATCCCTGCGACGAACATGTCCCGCTCAAGCGGCTCTTAAAGTGTGTCTTACCGTCATATCGCTCTGCCTGCTCGGCAAGTTTTGCCTGATATACTAGGTCCTCTCGCTCTCCCATTGTGTATCGAGGTGCAGGTGGAGTAGCAAACTATACAAAGTGACAATTCTTCAGTCGGGAACGCGGCGCTGTGTCAGGTCTATCGGAGGTTCCTAGAAATCAACTGGGTCGATGAGTGGTGTTCCGCCCAAGCCCCAACCTCAGCGATTTTTACCAGCATCCAATAAGGAAGTGACCACAACTGTAGTAACCCGGAAGTGCCACTGGGAGCTGTATGCAGAAGAGAGCCATCTCTCATTGACTCCAGTGTTAAACATGCCGTTTTCACAGCATTATTAAACCTATTTCAGGCCTGGATTGAAAAACCATTCTAGTCTGTATGTTTAGTTCATATCTCCATGACAACTCTGAGGGGGGTGAATTTCTTTCTAGCAGGCTAGTTTTTATTCTATTGGAGGTTAAAATATATGAATTTTAGGGGCGCGGCCTCTTGATTGACAGCTAGCCTCTGTCCCTCACTCAACCTCGAAGGCTAGTTGTAAGGGTTAGCATGCTAACTCAGTAGACAGCAGTGCGTTCATTCCTCCATTCGTGTGCTGCTTGGGGCCAAGCCGTCTTGTTCTTTGGTAAACTGTACCAACGATGGATTAAGGACTGTGGTTGCCAGTTTTTTCGGTGAGTAACACTGTATTTACAATTATTATTGTTATGTTACAACCGTACACTGTAGCCTATAGAACAAATTAAAAGATGTTAGTTTCGCGAGTGTCACATCAGTGACAGTGTTAGCTCTGTTATGCCAGCTAAATAAATAGCCAGTAGCCACTACCATGACTTGAGCACCGGGAGGGTTCGGGCGGTGTTTGGACCGTGAGGGTCGCTGTTTTACAGTTTATGGGCATGGTACTGTGTTGAATACGTGTGGAATATCGGTTTAAATCATATCATAAATCATGTTGGCTGCATGCTTGTGGAGCCGGTGTGTCTCTGCCCGAGGTTTGTTGAAGGCTCCATGCTGCTAACGACAGTCTATGGTCAGACCTGGGCACGTAATGGTATCGGTTCAGAAACAAAAGTTGGGCTGATCGGTCCAGTTAAACCTTTTACTATCTATGTGTTAAACCTATGGCGTAGGAACACTTTTGTGACAAAATATATGCTCAATGTTTATAGATGAAGGGGCTATGTGCATTCGTAAAACCGGCTCCGTTCCGCGGATAAAACGATGGTTATTTTTCTTTATAACAGTCGTATAAACTCAAATTAAATATACAATTGTGGCTGTGTTTCCGCAGCTGTGTTATTCGTGGATATTATGACGGTTATCATACTGTGTGAGTTAATGCAGATGTAAATATATATGCATATTTACATCTGCATTAACTCAAAAATAAATATACAATTTTTGCTGTTTCTTCCTTTATTCCAAACGTTATTTTTGGAAAAATTATTGATTGCCTAGTGCATTACTTTTATCTGACTCTTTCTGTATTGTTTGACTCAGTGGTTGTCTCTCTGTCCTCTTCCAGGTTAACATGGAGGGATGAATGTGTGCCTCTGTTCTCCCTGATCTCCACGGTGAAAGAGCAACGGTGTGTCCCTTCATCTGGCAGCAAGCTGCTGAAGTCAACCTAGATTCTGACTATCCTCATCTTATCTGCTTGTGATAATTGTCATTGATTGTGATATTTTGTGATATATCTTGTTCTGCACTGTCCGTCCTTGTAGAAGTATTCCTGCTCTGTAGAAAATCTTTAAAGTTTTTTTTTGTGGGATTTGTTCCTAACTTAAGTAAAGTGTTTTACAACATTACATAGCCCTGATTATATAAAAAAAACATAATATTATTAATTGATAACTTAACAGACCCAAATGTATTATCTTTTGACTATTTTAGTGTAATTTTTAATGAAAATATGCCAAGAATGTTTCATATAGCTTCTCCTGTTAAAATTTCAATGCAAAACTTTTACTTGTAACAGAGTAATTTAACAGTTTGGTTTTTGTACTTTTACTTCAGTAAAGGATGTGAATATTTCCTTCTTCACTGTTTAATCTTTACCTGGGTCATCTTTGAGTCTTCCTTATACAAGCAAAATCATTTTCATAAGTACTTTTAATATAACATAATGTTCTACTTTTACTCAAGTGATATTTTAATTGGTGACTTGTAAAAGAGTCAATTCTCTGATATGATGATGATGATACTTTTAATGACCACACAGCCAGGCTGGTGGAATTTGTTTTCAGTACAGCTCCTTGGTACAGGTTCCAACTTAACATTGAACATTAGACATAGATACAGACAGGCACATTACATAATACAAAAGGGCCGTGATTAATTCTCAGCGTTCAGATTATTATACTATCTATGGTTCCGCCCCACCGGCAGCGCTGTGCTGGGATGGAGTAAAGATGGCGACCAGCCTCATCCGCGATCTGCTATATGCACATGAATCACCAGCCTTGATATAAACGACCCCTCCTAATGTATATATTATTTGATAAAAAACCTAAAAATGAAATCTTTGGCAGCTCAGACTGACTGACATGTAATACCTTTTGACATTGTAAATTATATGCACAGTCATTGTATTCTCAGTTGATTCTGATATCCTTTTCAGAAATAACTGAATAATTGTAAAAGAGAGATAGGCTAAACGAAACAACAACAATCAACTGTAAAACATCTATGATATTGCCTTGTAGGCCTACTGCACGCCCACCAAAGTACAAGGAATTTGATTGATTGTGATGGTCAAATGAGAGGAAAATGTCAAAAACGAAAGAAAGAAAAAAAAATCAAGAAAATTACCGTTGTAAAACTCAGCAACAATGTGCAGTTTCTGTAAAGACTCTTGGAGCTATGTTTCTGAAAAGAAACATTTCTGATGAGGAATTCAGACATTGTTTTTCACTGCCATAAGCTGCACAAATGAATTCCTATTTACCTGCAATACTACTACTACTAGGCCTACTTGTTTGGAGGTCCTAAACAGCATCCTTAAAATTACTTTTTCAAATAGGATATACTACATCAACAGAATACATTACATTATCTTTTTTTGAGGGAACTTCAAATGGAAATTAATTGAAAATTAGTTAAGTAAAAGCCAAGGAGATTGAATTAATTGATTTACATTTTCTTTTGGTTTTACTGCCAATTATGCAGTGACTATTAAATTAGCAAAAGACCAGTCCTGCTCCTACGAGTGCAACAATGCTGTTAGCAAACTATTATAATCAATCTCTTCCCTGCCAGTAGCAATGAACTGTGAAGACCATAGACCATATTTCACAGCAGTTTTCTTGCTAGCTGCATATGTGCTATGTGGGAATCCACATTAGCTTTAGTGCTAAGTAGGCTGATGCACATATTCAAACCTGTTACAGACTACAGTACACTGACACTACAGTTACCAAATGTCATACAGTGAACTAAAAATACCTCATGTCAGTATGAAGGCCAGTCATTTCTGTAGCCAGGCAACTGCCATGTGCAGCATGAATGAAAAGGGAGTTTTGGTCATGAATAGTACGGTTAAGACAGAGCCTTCAAATATGTGTTAGACTTCTTTACAGTATTTACACTGGGATTTCTCAAACCAAAAAAAGTCAATATATTACACAAATAATTTGTCATGGATTTGACTTTATTTACTAGTATATTAACACATTACATGCTACAGAAAATAAAAAGGTATTGTCAATTGTGTTGAAAGAATATAGTGTTATAATAAAATGGCACATTTGGATATTAACACAATGTCCACTGGCATTTTGCCACCCCTTCCTTTTAATGAAAGGAAACGAATGACTTCATGCAGGGCTACTAAAAAAAAATACTTCTTGGTGGTTTCATAGGCAACACAATTTATAAGATAATGATTTATGTAGCTAAGCACCTGCCATGTGCATCGTGAGTGACAAAGAAGCTTGATTTGATCGATTCATGACCACACAAAATGGACCGAAAGTAACACACATGTTACTTCCCTAGACCAGATTTTCCCCCAAGAAGTCAACCAAATAGTAATTATTCTAACATGGGTTTGGAACAGGGCCAACTTGAAAATGAAATGTGAAAAGCAAGGACTGAGCTCATCAGGCATAGCTATAAGATCATGGAAACTAATGTGTGGGAGCAATCTGGATAATTAAAAACCCTGTAAAAATGGAGCACATTTATCGATTGCGAACTCTAGTTGGGAAAGCGGTTAAGTGCATTCTGTTAAAAAATCAAATTTCATCTCCTGTTAATCTCATAAGCACTGGCAGAATACACTTTCCAGAAGGAGCCCGCCCCCATCTCTTCCCAAAGCTGTTAACAGTGCCACCTAAAGGAGACATAACGTTCTAGCCAGAAATATTGTAGCATGACATCTGAGAGGCAGGCCCTCACTTTTGGAAGAGACAGCCAGTTCTCACAGCTCATACTCAAAGTGGCACTGGCTCGCTCCAGGCAGAGGTCTCAAACTACACACACCCAGCCTGCTCCAATACCAAACCAGTCTGCTTTATGATAGATGATGGCTGATGATTGTCAGGTGTCAACAAATAGAATGATTCAATCTCAACAGAAAACAACGTCCAGGGGTGGTTTAAAAAAAAAAAAAAAAAAAAAAAAGGACAATCTGGACACTACGACATGTTCTAATAATTTGCATGATCTCTTGGCAATAATGGCTGGACAAAGGGGGTAGACATAACACAGTAACATAAAAAAAAGTCCATGTCGGTTTTGTGCATCATGGCCGAGGCTTTAAATATAAAGAGTGGCAAAAGAATAAAATGAGTAAATCACAAAAGGAAAACGCAGGCTGATAAGAACAAACTGGTGTAAAGGTGGTAACCAGATCATTAAAAAAAAAAAGGTTTGAAAGCAACAGGCGGGTTCCAAATAATACCACGTTCTCCTTCCTTGGGACACATTTTACAAGGTGTGAACACAGAGAGTGCTCAGTTTGTGTGTTGCTAAGGAATATTGAGTGAGCTGAATGCAGAGTGCTGCTAATATGAAAAGCTGGTACTAACTAACATGGTAGACAGCCTCCATTCACTCCATTGATGTATATCAGACGTGGAATGAGAACACACCACACCCCCCCGCCCCTCCTAGAGTCAGTTTATCCATTCTGCATCACAGCAACATGCGGCCGTAAAAAGTGTACTGTACATCAAAGTGTGTTTTTCCTCCCGGACAAAAATCTGCTATGAAGAAAAAAAAAAACTACAAAGAGAAAACAGAACTTTAGCATGTAATGAGAATCACATAGTACATCATGTCATAATAACAATATGTTCTTTTTTCTTTCTTACAAAAGACTACTTAGGTGGTACTTGGTCGTAGTAGATGGGTTGGATGGTGGGGGGGGGGGGGGGGGACTGAGGTTTTTAATAGTGTAGTAGTAGTGTTGCCTTTATATCTCCACCGTCACAATAGTCTTGAAGTTTTTCTCAGGTTGACTGCTGGGGTCCTGCTCTATGGCTACGGCAACAGGGAGTTGCTCCAAGCTGCTGCTCTCTCCTGGAGTTAGGGTTTGGATCCGTTTGATATTTGGCGTGGAGGACTGAGGGTGAGGGGTGTGTGTCGGACTGGTCCTTGAAGAGAAATGCACTTCTTCACTCTTTCATTTTTTCTTGTTTGTAACATTGTTCACACTCCGTTTTTTTTTTTAAATTGATCAAACGCTGCGCCTCTGTGTCTCACAGCCCAGCCCTGGGTTACCCTAAAAACTAATGCTGCGTTCATGTCAACAAGAACAATGCTAAGATGCCCTACCAGATAATATTCTTCAGTCCTGTCTTTGGAGGTGCTGTAAATTCATTTTTTAGAATTAAATATTAGTCCTGAATGAATACATCACCACCAAGAGATAGTGTCGGTTTGGACAAATGAAAAGTCAAATGTAGAAAGAATATGCTAATGAGCAAATAACTGTACCGTCTTTGCAGGGCTGACATAGTAACTTTCCTGTGTGAAACAAGAAGCTCTCGATCATAAGAATTGTTGGGAAATACGCTTATTACCCTTGTAGTTTGATTAAAAAAATAATAATAAAAAAATCTCATGTTTGTATGGTAAATATAAAGCCACCGCCAGCAAGAGATAAAGCCAGGAAGAAGGGGGGAGTCATCTAGTGTGGCTCTGTCCAAATGTAACCACTGTTTATCTGCCTACTAGCACAGTATTACAGCAAGTGTAAATATGACAATTTGAACTATTCATGAGGGGTTTTTATATGCACTGGACTATTTCTTGACTAGGCACGGGGACTTGCTGAAGTACCAGTGGGTTGCCTAGCAACTAGTCCCAGGCAGGAAACAGTCATGGATAAAATCCCTTTAATGGAGAACATTTCTGTTGTTGTCGTAGATATCAAACAAACCAGATAAACATTTGAATAAGCCAGCTTCAGAGCTTCACTTGTTTCCATATTGTGCTATACAAAAGAAATTGCCTTGCCAAAGAGCCAGGCAAACCGCTCCCCCCTGCTTTTTATGGTATTGCTAAGCTAAACTAGCTTCATATTTACAGTACAGACGTGATATTCAACTCCTGTCAAAAAAAATAACAAAAAAAACCATAGGGGAAAGTGGGGTGAGTTGTGCAACTTTTTACTCAAAGTGATTTTAAAGTGAGGCCTTGACAGTTATGTCTCCAACTCAAATATGTACATATATTTCAGGATGTTGTGCATCCCTGGCAATAAAAACTTTGGATCTGGAATAAACTGTTTAAGAAATATAGCTTTCGGAAAAAAAGTTGTCTTGTCGCACAATCACCCCACACCGTGGGGTGATTTGTGCATTTGGAGAAAATAAGATGGGGTGAATTGTGCCAATTTATATATATCTCAAAAACTGTAATGCAAGACAAATCCATTAGACAATCACTTATTTAAGGTGTATTTAAAGTAAATAAAGTAAATAGTTGACAAAGATTGAAGGTACATTTTCTTAAACAAGGCCTAGCAGATCTAGGTGGTTTTGCCTGCAAAGCTCACAATGACAAAGTCACCATCATCATCTTTCTGGCCATCTGAACTCTCATCAGTGGTGTCGTTAAGTGGAATTGAGATGTCACTCTCTTCTGAGCTACTGTAGACAATCACTTTCTTTTGGTGACCAGCGTATACACCCATGCCACTGGCACAACTCTCAGAAATGTACTTTGCACTAGTTGCTCCGTGCTTGTGGAACCAACTGCCACCTGACAAATGTGATTCCCCCTACATTTCTGCCTTTAAATCAAGGCTCAAAACCCATATGTACACCCTGGTGTTTCCTCCCCATTAACTGCACTACTTACTTACTCTGCACTACTATCTGTGTTTATGTGGATGTATGGGCTTTACGTCTTTTATTTTGGTTATTGTTATTTTACCTTCATTGTTTACCTACTGAATGCACTATGTACAGCACTTTGGACAGTGCAAACTGTCATAAATGTGCTTTTATAAATACATTTTACTTACTTACTTATAACTCACCTAGGCCATTTCGCACAAATCACCCCATCCCCAGAATTTTGGATAATAGGCATGATGCAGCAATTTAGGGCTGACATCGTGCTAACTATATAGACTCAAAGTGTTTTCAAATGTGTCTATAATTGTTCAGACACAATAATCAAAAAACCTTGATCATGGAAATTTTACTTTGAAAGGCAAAACACAGTTTTTTGAGCTTAAATGTGCTTATATCTTATTCCTTGTGTCTCCCTTCTTTACAGGATGAGTCAAATGGATGGCTCTTCTTAAATATGTGGTCACATTTCCAATTTCTTCCACGGTTTTCTAGAAACAAGGGGTTTTGCAACTTCCAAAATGCACAACTCACCCCACTTTCCCTATTTATATATAAAAATAAATTAAAAAAAAATCCTTGAAGAAGAGTTAAAAAAAATCAAGGGCACCATAACAACTTTAAGCAAGACAATACGTTTCTGTTCAATTTGCTCCTGTATATTCCCAGTTGACATGAATGCAGCACGGGTGATCCTACAGAGCTGTAACCATGGTGACGGATGAGGAGGGGCGAGGATGAAAAATGACACTTGTGCTGCTGAGCGCTTTATCTACTGGCTCCAACACAGGAAGAGGAAGTGGGTGAGCTGTGTGTCTGCTGAGGAGCCAGTGGTGATAAGGTGTCGGTGGCAGGGACGTGACGACAATCTGAAGGGTGTTGCCAACATTATCCTCAGTTAACTGTTCCACTTTGGAGTAATAGACCATTCTTTACAGTCAGTCAGTCTTGTGTATGGGGTGAAGGATAAGGGGCGGCCATGATTATTCAGAGCGTGGTGTAGTAATGAAGGGCGTGTGCGTTATACATTGTGTCCCATCGACCGCCTGTTTGTTTTGTTCTCAGTGACTCTCTTGAAACTTGGAGACTTTGGTGCAGGTAAAAGCCAAGAGCAGCAGACGTGAGAGAGAGAGAGAGAGAGTGGGGAGTGTGTGGAACGGGAAGGAAGATAAGGATGGAGGGAGAGAAGAGGAGAGGAGAGGAGACGGGCTAAAACTAGTGTCCAGGTTGCGGGCCTGGCTGTCCGCTCTCAGCTCAGCTCCTCCTCTGCGTTGTGCTGGTCCAGCAGTTTGACGTGTGTGAAGGGAAAGTGGCCCCGCTTGCCTTTACATTCGCCCTCCCACTGGCCGTTCACGTTGATTTTGGTCACCATCACCATGTCTCCCACCTGGGGAAGGGAGGGCAGAGAGAAGAAGGCTTGAGATAGCACTCCAAAGCAGTATGTTACAGGATTTATTATCATTAAAAATAATAATAATAAAAATTCAGATCATCTATCCTCTCCAATCCGTTGTTGCCAAAGCTAAAAACAATACGTAAAATATATTAGCAGAACTTTTACATTTTTGATAACTTATTAGTTCCGGTCACATATATCAAGTACAAAGGTGAAAAAGCCAACAGTTGCATCCTTTGTCTGTCTTATATGAATGTATTCTCTTTATTATCACTTAAAGATCTACTATTAATGGAAAAATGCACATTTTCATGGTTCTTCAACATATGGGTCCTCCCAAGTGTGTCCACACTCACAGACTACCAAAGTAGGAGAAAAAATAACACTCCACCTCCACCTCCACCCCTGATGAGCACATTATGTGACCTTTAGTATCTTTCATGTTCTTTGGAGGCCACAAGCACTTTTCCTACATTAAAAGACTTAATGATTAATTAAAATCAAATAATTAATAAAAACGGTCAGTCGCAGCGGACTGTGGGGTGCTGGCATGTTATGTATGAGTACACTTGACTTGGACAGGGAGAGAGGAGTGGCTGTTCCTGTGTCACTGAACCTGAGCAAACAAAGCACCAACAGACAGTTCCAAAGTTCAAGTCACTGTGCGGGTGAGGGCTGAACAGTCAGGGGTTAAGGCGGCACGGGACAACCTCAGAAGCTTGGGTCCATAGTATCCGTTTGATAAGCTGTCACCAGTTACGACTATCTTCCTTGTGTTAAATGTGTAACTGGCAGTATTTGCATGAAGACAGGTGTTTGATCTAGCCTTCTTCCTCATGCAAGGCCTTCAACAATGACATTATTTTTGAACCCCACCAAAGAAAACACCCGCACGTTAATAGAATGAGTGAAAAAAAAATGACTAAATCTAGCTATTTCCAACGATCATTTGTTCTACAAAATTTCAGGAAAAAAGTTGAAAAAATGACAATTACAATTTTATTTCAGAAGAATTGGAAAATGTGTTATATTATGATATTGTACTGCAATAGTATATGACCTTGGAAATCAGTCCTGGTTTACGTATACCCGTTTTAGATTTTGGCATGCTACTTTATTATACAGTGAGATTAAAAGAGTAGTAGTTGCTACTTTGTATTGAAACATTCAAAATCAATTACTTAAAAGGAATACTTCACCCATACGGAACCGGCGTTCTATCATTATAAAATCACTATTATAATATATGATGAATGAGTTTTTTCCCGCCCTCAGTCTTCCCTTGGCCCAGCTGTCCTGTTAACCCTAACCCCTACATTTTGCCATGTGTGATGTCACGCATGGGAAAATGTAGGGTTAGACAGTGAGACCATAAAACACACTTTCTGCCTTTTCTCAGGCTAGGGTGAACCGATTTCTAACATTTTTGCACATTTATACTACATAGGATCTCTAGAGTTCAATACACCTTCATATTCCCACCGGTAAAGTAGGCCTTTAATCCATTGAGGGGTTAAGAGGAAAGATTGTGGTTGATGAAGCTTGTTCTTAAAAGTCTGATGTAGTAATAATATTGGCCTTTTAGGAAATTTGAATTTGCTCTAGTCTAGTGTCTTATGTGAGTGTTGATCCACACGTCACAGGCCTGAAGAAGTCAATATGGCCTGATAGGTGAAACAAATGAAGCATAGTCTACTGGAGAATAAGTGTGCATAGTTAATAATTATGATGTTTGACCAACAGTCCAAACAGCAGGTATATATAGTTTGATGTCACATAATACTAAGAGCAACAAAAGGTCACATTGGAGAAGCTGAAATGTTTGGCATCTTTGCTGGCATGCCTTGCTGTAGCCGGCGGCCATCATTCATTTAAACTGCTGGCTGCAGTTTGTTTGTTTGTTTTGTGTTTCCACGTTCCCATTCACAAAACTGTTGTGTGAGGAAACCAGGGTTTTTTTTAACAGAGGAAATAAGGTTCACCTGAAGTACAATAAACTTAGAATTAGTAATTGATGAGGTGGACTTAATACAGCGAGCAGCAAGGCATTAGAAAAAAAATCTTCAATTGGTTGGCTCCCATGTCAGTGGTTAGGACGTCTCAGTCAGGACATCTCAAGGCCTTCCATTTAGGATTCTTTAAATAGAGGTGCTGAAAAAGCATGCACCTCATCATTATGTAACAAGCCATCTGACACATACCGGTCACAGCAGTATGGTGATGTAATCCATCATGAAATACTGCATGCTGTTATGTTATTTTAGCTCCGTCACAGTATTTTAACGTATTACTGTGACGCGAGGGTCCATGTGTTGGCCCCGTAGCTGTTGGACTAACTAGCTTTAGCAACCCTATCAACTTTGCAGGAGAATGAAGTAGCGATACATTGCGCTAGCGTTAATGGACAAGAGCTTTACTTTAACCCGACTGTACACTTAAACTGGTTGCATGAGGCACATGAACACCTGTAGCATGGGGGCCACACACATGGCTGCACCACGATAGCACTCACAATGACATTTTATGAGATTTTTTTATTTTTATTTTTTTAACTATAGGAATATGGGTTTTATCTAGCCTATGTGTGGGAAACACTGCATTATATGAGGATGGCAAATACCAGAAACACCAATATGCTTCAATTCAATACAGCACCACCGCAAGCTGTGGCCTAAACAAATACCAACACAATTCCAGTAACACCTCTTTGAAATGGTTTCTACAGCAGTAAACGCTTCACAATAGCTGAAACAATGAATCAAAACTAAATGAATCAAAACTATTAGGTAACAACAACAATTAATTTAAGAAAAATTCAAGGAAAAATACCAAACGTTACCTAGTTCTAGATTTGTAATGTGGAGACTTTCTGCTGACAGATATATAAGCAAAGGGTAAAGTTATGAAGAAATATAGGTTTAAGTATGTCCCAATTGTGTGCACAATGTACGCAAACTACACGCTTCTTATGTATTACAGTATGCTGTGAAAAGAAAGTATGGTTTAAAACGCAGGTCAAGCTTCATAATTACAACCCCAATTCCAAATAAGTTCGGACGTTATGTAAAATGTGAATAATGTAATAATTTCCTTTTTCGATGTGCATTGAATATAAAAACGGTACAAACACATCATATGTATTTGTTTAAACTGATAAAATGTAATGTATTTTGTAACTAATAATTGGGACAGGGGCATGTTTACTATTGTTTTACATCAGCCTTTCTTTTAACAACACTGTAAGCATTTGGGAACTGAGGACATTCATTGTGGAAATTTTGAAAGCAAAATGATTTCCCATTCTTGCTTGAAATACAACTTCAGTTTCTCAACATTCCGGGTCTCCACTGTGATATTTTGTGCTTCATAATGCACCACATGTTATCAATGGGAGACAGGTATGTACTGCAGACAGGCCAGTCTAGTACCCTCACTCTGTTCCTACAAAGACAAGCTGTATTAAGACATGCAGAATGTGGCTTTGTATTGTCTTGTTTAAATAAGAAAGGACGTCCCTGAAATAGACGTTGTCTGGATGGCAGCATGTTGCTCCAAAACCTGTATGTACTTTTCAGCATCAATAGTGCCTTCATAGATGTACAAGTTACCCATGCTATGGTCACTGACCCACCCCTATATAATCACAAACACTGGCTGTTACACTTTGTATTGCAAAAACTGTAGTGATAAATATGTTTCAGTTGGCAACAAGTTATTTAACCCTCACTGATGCAGTGAACAACTTCTTATTTCTTAAACAACCATGTCAGAAGACATATGTTGTAGTTTTGGAAAAGATGTATCTCTGTTTCAGAAAGGGTGAAATTATTGGCCTGCATCAAACACAGAAAACTTCTCAAGAGAAGATGAAACTACTAAAATCATGTTAAGAACCGTCCAACGCATTATTAAAACCTGGATAGATAGTAGTGAACCGTCATCTCTGAGGAAGAAATGTGGTCGGAAAAAATATTTAATGATCGTGATGGGATTTAACTTAAAACATTTGTTGGAATCAAATGTAAAATATCAACAGTATAGCTCCCGGCTATGTTAAATAGTGAAAGCAAGAACATTTCCACACGGACAATGCGAAGAGAACATAAGGGATATGGACTATGATGTGTAGCTTTAAGAACTAATCAGTGGGGCATATCAGGTAAAATGCTTCAGTTGACCAGAGAGCATACAGATTGGACTCTGGAGCAATGGAAAAAGGTTGTGTGGTCTGATGAGCCCAGATTGACCCTGTTCCAGAGTGATGGGTGCATCAGGGTAAGAAGAGAGGTGGATGAAGTGATGCTCCCATCATGCCTAGTGCCTACTGTACAAGCCTGTGTGGCAGTGTACAGTAGGATCTGGGGTTACTTCAGTTGGTCAGGTGACGTCTAGGTTCAGCAACCGTATGTGCCAAAACAACAAGCTCATCAAAATGTTTTATGGCGAATATGTGCCGTAAGATGGTCGAACAAATGTTTTGAGTGTGTGACTTTTTCTTTGTTGCCAGGCAGTGTATGGCTTTCACTTTGCATCTTGCATTTGTGGATGTAGCGATGAACTGTGTTTACCAACAATCATGGGCAGTACATTTTAATTTTGGACCTTGCCCCTTACGTTTTGATTTGTTGTGCATTCAGTAGTAAAAACAACATCATACAACAAACAAATAGTCAGTGCAGTTCTTCCCAAAGTTGTAAGCCTCACCCCCGTTATTGTTTGTGAAGACTGAACCTTTACGGGATGCCCCTTTATATCCACCCATGATAATATCACATGTTACCAGTCAACATGTTTATGTGAGTAAGGTTCCAAACAGGTATTTTTGTTAACATTCTACAGCTTTACCAATCTTTTTATGCCCCTGTCCCAACTTTTTTTTAAATGTGTTGCCTTTGTATTGTTTTTAACTTGATTGTATGTGAAAAAGGATGAACAAATGATCACATTCGGTTTTATATACGTTTTACATAACGTCCCAACTTATTCGGAATTGGGGTTGTACTAATAGAGTTTATGTCCAGTTTTACATTATATCACAACTTTATGAGGCTGAATGTTTTGTGTCTCAGCATTTAGGAAAACAGGTAACAACAAGAATACATATATAACAACGCAGGCATTATGGACTTTAAGGTGTTATTAAGACAGAACTATCGAGTGGACACTATACAACTACTACAATGCAACAGAACTCATACAGGATTTTTAATTTAGTTGCATGAACTATCGTAAAGGGTGATGATCCTGAAAGTCAGTGGGGTTTTCTGAAGACATCCAGAAAAGGAAATGTGAGCTAATTATTAACCGTCACAGTATCACTCCTGACAAACTCTGAGCAGAGCAGGGGCCTGGCTGGGTCTGACCAACATGCATGCAGCCTCACATGTAAGCCTTGTCTAGCACATGCAGAAACCCTTGCAAAAAAAAAAAAAGAAAAAAAAGAAAAAGGGGTCTACATTGTATAATATGTAACCAATCAAACTGACAAAACCTTTTTTAAGCTGACAAATGAGCGGGCTAAAGACATGTCAACTAGCAATAGCAAACTTGATGTCTGACTCCATAAACAGTTAAAGAGATTTGAGGAGTCCAAGGATGAATCCGTGTTGGTATCTTTAGCATTTACAGTTTTTATGGAAATTAATATTGTGTAAATATATGAAATATATTTATACTTATTGTATTGTCAGAAATTGTGAATCGACATACAATAGACCAAACATTTCTGACCTTAGTCTTGTGTAAGAGAAAGTCAGGTTGTTATAACTGAGATAGTATGTAGACTAAGAGAGTCACGCCAACGTATGTTGTTATGTCTCACTATTCCAACCCTGAAAATATATCACGTAGGCTGATGTTCTTGCGTAATTAGATTTTGCTAGAACTTCTGGAGAATGACTGCATTCTCTAGTCATTTCATTACAATCCCATTGCTGTATTGTTGTCTTGACATTAAAGATCTGTTTATTATTTTGTATTTAAACATTGTGTCATCATTAATTGCCCAATTCTCATCTTTCTAGAGGTTGATATATCAATGCCAAGACACAGTCCATATACTCTTTGACTGGCCCTGCCTCCTAGTCCCACTCCTGGCCCAGCTTGACTCCTGGCTTCACAGAGACCAGAGGAAATGGTCCTGTTCCCAAACACAAACTATTTCCTTCCCCCAACGACCTGCTCCGTGGGAGCCCCCGCTGGAGCTTCCGGACAGTTAAAACAAGCGGGGCCACTGTACACAGGGAGCACACAGGCTAATGTGGCCCTTTTTCATATTGGGATAACCTGTTAGCTTACAATCTGGGGGAGGAAGGGCAGACTCAGTATAATACAGGTCGGATCAGTAAAGAAGAGATGAAGCCAGAGAGTTATAATAAACATAATGGTAAGACTTCAAGCAGATCAATGTGTACCGTCACAGAACCTATCTCCACAGAAAAGATATTCAATAACTTCATTGTATGGGAAAATACACAGAGCTAGCTGAGCATGTTCTGACATTGCTTCTAGTTAACCCTGCACAAGAAATACTGAGGAATAAAATCATCAAACGCACAATGGTAAAGAAGAGTGAAAGAATATCAGTTCAGTGTAAGGGCCGGTAATACCATATCACAGGGTATCCTTTAAATACAATCATAAAGAAAATCTGTTTTGTAATGTGCAGCACGTTTATAATGAATGTCTTAAAGTGTGTCCATGTCCAGCAGCAGCAGCAATGCCTCTGTAGGAAGATGCTATTGAGTGTTGACAGAACTCCTATAAATGATGGAGGCCTAACTTGTGAAAAAGGTCAAAGCTATTTAATAATAATAATAATTGATAGGTTTTATATAGCGCTTTATTGCCTAGGCACTCAAAGACGCTTTACAGGGTTCCTGGTTCAATTCGTTCACACACATAGGCCTTTCACACCAAAATGAACCAAGAGTCAGTTACAGGCTGGTGTTGGGGTCAGTTCAAAACTGGTTACAGCCTTATCCCAGTTATGAACCGGTTGGTTTCACATCGACCGGAGACAGCCATGGAGCCGGCAAGAGAGCAACGTCATGACGTCACTGTAAACGTGTGTACGTCGCCCGACGCCGCTGCTCTTGTGGCTAACGCTAAAGCTACCGCTAGCTTTTAGCACAACAACAGCGGCGAATACGTCTTATTTTTACACGTGTTGGCTCTCGCTTTGCTTTCTTTACCAAACAGGACCCATACAGCGTATTCTCGCCGGTCAATTTGATCGCTACGTTCGGTAATTATGTTATGTTTACGTCTCGTAGTAGCGGTGTTTTTAAATATGGCGGGCATGAGGTTTGAGTTGGTCTGGTTGGTCAGGATAATCCCTCCCCCGGCCGCTGGCGCAAGCGGTTCTTATCAAACCCTGCTCAGTCCTGGGGTTTGATAAGAACCAGTTTTTACGGCCCGGAGCCTGCCCGGAGCAGGCTTTCTGGCGGTGTGAAACCAAAACACTGGCTCTAACTCCGAACTAGCCCAGAACTAGCGCCGATTTTGCGGCGGTGTGAAAGGCCTAACAGTCATACCGGTGGTGGTAAACTACGATAGTAGCCACAGCTGCCCAGGGGCAGACTGACGGAAGCGTGGCTGCCATTCAGCGCCAACGGCCCCTCCGACCACCACCTCAAACATACAGCAATCATACACATTCACACAAGGCAAGGTGGGTGAAGTGTCTTGCCCAAGGACACAACAACCATGACACAGGTGGCCGGGCGGGGATCGAACCGCCAACCCTTGGATCGTTGGCCGACCCGCTTAACCACCTGAGCCACGGTCGCCCCAACAGTTAGCAGTCATACTAGCTATGCGTCACGTGACAGACCCTTCTCAGAAGGGATCATTACAAAGAAAAGCTGGCCAATGCAAACCAGTTGGTTACCCCCGAAAAAATGCAACTGCTGCTTCATTGAGTATAGCATATTAAATATAAGAATCCAGCTCAATATGAAATGACATGGCAGTGATTTTGTTTGTACTCCTTCGTTTGGAACGTTGGTTATATATATCCACTTACATTGTGATGTGTTCAAGCGCTGTTCAGTAAAAATGAGTAACAGTGAAAGTAACTTCATCGTGATAAGTTCAATGCAATCTTGTAAAACGTATTGTAAGGCCAGAAACTAAAACAAATAGGTTACAGTTGCAGTAGACGTCAGGGTTCAACATAACTTTTTTTTCCTACTGGCCCGGCGGGCCAGTGGATCAAAGTTTTACTGGCCCCTTGTATTTTTTCACTGGCCCTGGCAGTAAAAAATGTATTAACTTTTTCAGTGTGTGATTTTCACACACACACACACAGCTACATTGACCTGACAGATCAGAAATCAATCTAACCAACGCAGTACAGAAAATGAATAATAACTGACAATAAATATAATACCATAACAAGCATTATTTAATTGCTCTATTCTACTGGTACTAGTAGCCTACTGGCACTACCCTCGCTATTACTAATAGGGGTGTAAATCTCTGCTTTCATCACGATACGATATTACATCGATTCATTAGACAACGATATGATATTTGCCGGGGCCTGCGATCGATATGAGACGATATTATATGCCCATTTAACACACAATGGCCTATCTCGTTATCTAAGAATACATGTTGATAATATAATGGCCTATCTCGTTATCTAAAAATACATGTTGATAATATAATAGCCTTCTTAATCGTTTGTATAATTTTCATCCATGTTTATTCATTCTGAACACTAAAGATCTTGAAATTAACAGGATAAACAATAAACTTAAGCTGCTACTTGGCCATTTCCCTCTTTTTGATGACATTTTATTTAATGTCAAGGGGACTTCCTTATAAAATACAGCTAAAAAAAATATTAGCTTGACTTATTTGATTGAAAGATTAATATCTTTAATAAGATTAATATCTTTCATAAGATTATTATCTTTCAATCTCTTACTATTCATATCTTAAGGTGTAGCGGCAGTAAACAATGCTTGGAGTGACATTTGAGTAGTTTTGGGCCGTGTGGGGTTTCAGAGCACAGATTGGTGGATTCCTCGCTAGCTTAGCTCATTAGCCTAATGGAGCTATCCTCTTTAGCTGAGGCTGCGACGGCTTGTAAATTCACCCCGCGGAGAGGGTGACCGCCCCGGGGAGCGCAGGAGCTTCTCGCCGCTGAGAGAGCAGCCGAGTTGCGCATTCTTGGAACTTTACACTGCGAGCCAGGCAGCACTGTGCTGGACAGCCCGCGGGGACAGCAGCCGAACTGGGCCGCTAGCTCGGCTGCTAACCCCGCGAGCCTGTCGAGCGCTGCCCGGGTAACGTCGGTTCGACTGCTCTGTCAGCGCTCTCCCCATGGTGCAAACACAGACAGGTCTGTTAGCGATGGGTTTCAGTGTCCGAAATTAACTTTGATAATCATACACAAGCGAGAAAAGCCTGGTGCGGTCGGGCGGAAATAGTGTCACAAACACCCGAGCAAGGACATTGTCAAAATAAAAGCATATAGCCTACTACATACCGTCTCTCGCGTGTACTTTAGCGAATCATGATGTTGTCAACAAAAAATACACAAACTGGGATTGGCCAGTCACTGGCCCGGGCGGGCCAGTGACTGGCCAATCAACTTGCCCTGCATATGATTTTACTGGCCCCGGGCCATCGGGCTATACGTTATGTCGAACCCTGGACGTTCATACCGTGTGGGAGAGTATTTGGAAAAGGTTTAAAGGGATCAAACATTAGATACCGGCCAACTCTACTCAAGTATTGATAAGCTAAAAGGGCTGACCCCTTTGTCTTCCTCAGCACATTTTAAGAGGATGCATTGGGTCAAGAAGAATAACCCCCACACACAGACACACGTCCATATTTACCTCTAAGGCCAGTGCCGTCTTGTCGTAGGCATTGGGCACCCTCTTCTGTATGGCCCTGGCATAGACGGGTCCATTCTGGAGGTTTGGAAGTGGGGTTGGCTGGGCGTACTGGCTTGGGTCTCCCAGCAGCGGAGGTCCGGGATGGGCCACAGAGCCGTCAGAGTTCCCTAGCATGGCCATCCCTCCCGCGGGGCCCCCGGGGACACCTCCGGGCCCTGGCCCCGAGCTGGGAGAAGAAGGCCTGTACTTCTCCACGTAGGGCACGGGGATCATGCCCGCCCGGCCCTCAGAGTTCTGGGCGTTCCACCACTGCTCCTCGGGCTTCTCCAGCACCCGCAGGATGTCCCCCTTCCTAAAGGGCAGGTCCTCGTCATCGTTGCCGGGGAAGTCGAAAAGCGCCCGGACATATTCGTCTTCCAGGCGCGGCGGGGGCCCTCCGCTGATGAAGGAGGTGTGTTTGGACTTGTTGATGGGCTCTATCAAGGTGGTGGTGTCCAAGTAGTGGATCTTGTAGAACTCCAGCAAAGAGGGGAGCGCTTCGAACTCCTGGTCGCCGATGCGGAACCTCGGAAGGCCTGGAGAAAAGGAGTGATAAGAGACAAATGATTGACCAAATCTGGAAGCCTATCTATTTATGTAACCAAGCATGATCATGGTGGTTTCCAGAATGACCCAGAAGGATTTTTTTGTTTCCTTATTTTGCATTTCTTTCCCCTTCCAACAAAAGGTCTGCCCTTTGCAAATGTATGAGGAAATGTAGCAACTATTCAGCTCCTGCACAGACAAAAACACTAGTAGAGGCAGTTGACTACGTCTGGGCAAAGTCTATCATAACTTGGCATTAAGAAAGACTTTCAAACATGTAGAACTGTCCCAGGGTCAGCTGGTAAATGATGCTCATTTGAATGGTGCACCAGGCCACAACATACATTACTATACAGTCTAGTTGAAACTCCAAACCGCCCACCACGGTGCGTTTGTGACAAAAACGTGCCTCAATCGCCATGATTTACTGGAACAATGTGTTGTGTAATAGCTAGTAAGCTGTGTGTCTGTGCACTCGTGTAAAGGTCTGAGACCATCACAAGAAGCCAACGTTAGGTTGACACATGTGTAATGTGTCTGGCCTGCCTTGCTCTCCATAAAAGAGCGTGGAAAAGAAAAGGCACTATTGCGCATCTGCTTTGGTGCAAGTCATGCAAGAATGGTCACACAGCAGCGTCTCCATGTGCCAAGCAAGCCCCTCCGAACCCCTTCTGTTACCTTACCTGGACCGGATTGTCGGTTGTTGCTGATGCTGTTAATGATGTAGTGCGAGACTTTGGAGTTCTCCGATACCGAGAGCACGTAGTCCCCGGGGCTGGTGATAGAGTCCCGGACCAGAAACACGCCGTGCCTCTGCCCCTGCAATAGGGACACAGCCTCCTGCCTGCTCAGCCGGCCCCAGTACCAGCTGCCACGGTCCTCCGCGTCAAAATTTCCGGCCATGATAACCACTCCAAGGCCGAGGCTTCACCGGGCCTTACCCTTCTCTCCCTCCCGTTATCCACAGGCGAAGCCTTCAACTCATACAAAAACTTTAGCGCCTAGAGCACGTTTAGTAAACAGGCGACATCCGCAGCTGGCCGTTTGGACATCAATTCGCCCGATACAGAGCCGCAACCACGAATTAAAAAAGGTTTTTATTTGGTTTACGTTCGGAAATACGCTCTTATAACCTTGTAACGCGTTTTAGCGACACAATTCCAGCTACAATCCAGCGACCGATGACAACTAACTTCAAAAACTGAAATGGCGGATACGGGAAAACAAAAAAAGACCCCACTCACCGGATATGACGTAGTAATTATGTGCGCCAGACGCACTACTGTCAAGCTGGACAGAATGGAAACTAGTAACGGAACATTTCCCTTTTAAGCCACACGATATCATATTGCTAATCATAACATCTTATAATTAACTGATTCAGTGTAAATATGACAATAACATTTCATAAATATTTTAATATGAACCTTGTATCGCATGCTAGCCAATACTAAGGCAGGCTAAATTTCTTATTTTTCAAAAGGGAATTAGTAAGCATTTATTTTGTAGTCGGCTAAATGCTTTTCCTGTTCATGCTAGCTGTGTTTAACGGGACGGCCCTGCCCAATATTGGTGGGTTATTTTGAAACCTATATCTTGCCATATGATTGCACCAGTTCAGCAGCACTGTTGTAATAACACTGTCGACCTATTAGCCTCACGTTTGCTCCCACGAGCGTTTAGAAGCTCACATACATAGTAGGCCTAGGTATTTAACCCTGTATTATGGGATGCCATTAATAACTGTGGCCACTAGATGTCAGCCACATACTATTACAAAATCCTTACTCGTTTCAAAATCAAAATTGTCATACACTACACAACTTTGTTTGGTAACTCTATACATTCTAAGTTACCTTATGCCTCTCTTGATAATAGGCTACTGTAGATGAAGACACCCCTAACAATGGATTCATACATTTTAAGTAATGGCTTAGCTAGTACACAATTTAATGCCCTACAAATCAGGTATACTTCTATTAATGATACCTTTTGGGTTGCCAGGTTGGTGGTTGTGTGGTGTTTCTCCTCCTACATCACATTTGCTTTGTTTCTGTGTGCTGTTTTAACCATCACATTATGTACACCAATAGCAGGACTGTTTTAATCCATGAAAAAGAGCTGCGGGGCATCTGGATCAAAGTCATAAAACTTGAACTTTTCTTGAAGGATTGCAGAAGAAAATCCCTCCTAATGATTTGAAATGTGGACTACAAAAGTAGGCCTGGAGACATTTTACAACATGTGGTTGTAGACTTATTAGAAAAATGAGAAACTCTAAACCTTTTATTAATGACTTCATTACATTCATAACTTTAGACTCAGTGAGTTCTTACTGTGTATCAATGATTCACTTCCATCCAGCATGCTGATAGAAGTTTGGCTCAACATTTAGCATTCCTAAATACTGAGTCTGGAGGTCTGGCATGTGTTCAAGTGAATAATCACAACACTGACAGGCAAGGCAAACTGAGGACATGGAAACACTTTGCAGGGACAATTCCTGTACTTAACCATTCAAAAACGTAGTTTACACAAATAGATTAAACATTGTTTATTGATGTTAATGTTTCACTTACTTTTAATACACATGTCTTTGTCTTTTGTTTAATGTGTGTTGGCTTTATGGCTACACTTTTTTTTTACACAGTTTTTTTAATTTGCTTGTGTACTCATTTTATTGTAAAGTGTCTTTGAGTACCTTTAAAAGCGCTAAATAAAATAGATGTATTATTATTATTAATATTATTATTATTATTATTATTGTTTCTTGTTGTTGTTACTTATTAATTTAACATACAATACTTAATTAGTTCTGATACTTTGTTAGGATCCTGGATCTGTACTATCTTGTGTACCAATGCAGTACAGAGTGTGAAATTCAAAATTGGATGAAAAAAAAATCCTATAGCAAATTTTCCCCCAAAAATGGCAATGTAAGTAAAACATGGAGGTCTGTGTAGTCTCCCACACACTGGATGTAGTCGACCCCTACCACCCAAACCTTTCTTGTGGATACCAGGACCTGTCATAATAATTCACATTAAATAAAGAAAAGGCAGGATGTCTTTTTATATCATCATATAATTTATTGGGATTTCAAGGTGTGACACAAAATTATACAATATCTTTACAATGTCACCTGTAAAATGAATGCACATAACAGAGCCTCCTTTTGTCATTGGATCACCTCAGTATGAGTGGTGGCATGAAAGCATAGGATGAGTGCAGGGCGCTTGGGGGGAGGGGGGGAAGGGAACATAGGGTGATACTGTGAGGAGAATATTACAGAGGTATAAGTATGCAGATTGAGAGAAATACATATAGAGTAAAAAAGACTTGGAGAGAGAAAGGAGCTAATGCTACAGATTCACATTTAACATCTCATTTTATCTAGGTAGAAGATTCCTTGAGCAAGACATATAAGTCGGCATCTTTGAAACCCCTGTTATTCTAGTACAAGGTCAAAACAACTATCATCTCAGGTCTTACTGTATATCATGGGGGAAAGGACTAGTCTTTCTGCCTGTATAGTGTCCAGCACAGAGAGTCTTCATTCATTGAGCCAGGCCACTGTACAATGAGACAATGGTGGAGCAGACCAGAGAGAAACACGGCAAACAATTGACATGTGGCTACGTTTGAATTAGACTATTAAGACGGAGTTGCAGTGAAGGATTTTAAGCTGATGAGTGTGTGTGTGTGTGTAAGTGTTTGTTCAATGTTCTCATCTGATATCAACGGACCAACAAAAAGTGTTGAAAGCAAACTCCTTATGTTAATTTATATTCAAATTGTTCTCAATGGAATACATCTAAAACACAGATCAGACAACCTTAGGATAAGGATTGTTAGAAGCCATGTTGTTAATGCATTCTTGTGTGGAATCGAATTTCGAAATAAGGCATGGCTTCACATCATAGTGCCACAAACTGCACTGACTCCATTGCATCAAAGTGACGGATCAAAGGTTTAAAAAAAATAAAAAATTAAAAGCCAGCATCTACATTGTCCACGTAAGGATTACCAATTTGGGATGTCTTTGCTTTGATTTGCAGCGACCTTGACATGAAAGCAGAGGAGTGCAGGGCTCCAGCACATTTACCAAGGTGTACATTTAACTCTGATCTCCTCCATCTCTCTCCTCTCTCTCTCTCTCTCTCTCTCTCTCTCCTCTCTCTGTAGTCAGAAGGAGTACTGATACAGCAGCAAGCAACAAAACAAAAGACAAAAAGCACAGTAAACCTGAGAATACAGTCACATACACAGGCCCGACTCACTGTTACTGCGATCACTATTTGACATTCTCCCACACAATGGCTTCAATTTGCTACATATCACTGTGGTTTTTTCGAGGACAATCTTTCTTTGTCTCATTTAACGGTTTATGTGATGGCGTTTCCACTCAGCTGGGCTTGTCTTCTATACTGTTCAGCGTCACAAGCCGTCCGCCTCTGTTTAAAGGGTTCGTTGTACTGAGCTCTGTCTGTCAAATTGACTTTTTACAGGGAATTAGGGCAATATATTATAAAGATAGCTTAAGGAGTATTAGCTTCAAGTGCAATACCTCCATTTCAGCGACCAGATACGCAAGCAACATTCAAAGGACGTACTCATATACAGTTAAGAAGCATACTGTGGCATTAAGTGGCCTTGTTGAGTTCGTAAGCTACAACTAATATGATGTTCCTAATTGTTATATGCAATAGAACTGAGGATTCTTAATTGGTGCAGAGATGTTTTCAGAATTGAATCATTGCTGAACTCACTGTGAAGTCTCAGTAAGCCAATTTGAGATGGATTGGATTGGATTGGATTGCGTTGGAGCTGCTAAATGATTGCACGCATTGCTTTTTTAGTGACTCTGCTTAATGTAAATGGCATCCATTTATTTGAATGACACAGCACCTCCCTTAGTTAGTCAGCCTTTCAAATGAAATGAAATCAAGTCACAGAACCAAGTCATCCATACTTATCAGATCAGGCCTTTTTCATTATATAAACTATAATTTTCTGACATTTAGTTTTACTTTCTACGGACTGTTTCTTGATGTTCTATTCCAATAACATATTTGTCTCAAGAGAGTAAACAGCTCCAGCAAGTAAATACTGCACTGTATTACAAAATTTGCTAGAGCTCTGTTCTCCAGCAATTGTTGGTGCAAATGAAACTAGAGATTAAAAGGATGGTCAAAATCATTGAAGCAGAGGCCCGAGAGGTTGAGATATCTCGAACCTTTTAGGCCCTCGTATGGGCTAAGCTTAAAAAACTCTGAATCCTACAATTCCCATAATGCAATTGTATTTAAGACTATCTTTTGGATTGTATTGTATTTAAACCCATGATTTAAACTACATCCTCCAGTTTGTAACGCTCTCAGGCTCCTCTCAGATATACTGACGTGCAACCTCTATAGAAATTAAAAGTATAATGTGTGAAAAGGAAAATTGTAAATTTAAAGCATCACCATAATTCACTTCATATACTGTATATCTGTGTAGCAACTGCCAGCCTTCAGCTTCATTGAATGACCTTCATTGTTGATGCCGCACACGTTAGCAGCTCTGAACGCACACGTAGCAGTACCTGGGGCCAGCTGTCTGAGGGGGAGATGTTTGCATTCATACATTTTTTTGGACCGGTTTAGAATGAATCCTCTCCTACACTAGTTTATATTCTCTGCCCTCCACAAAGTGCCTCCTTTCCATATTAATAAAAACCTTTTCGCTCTGTGCATTTTTACAATATCACTAATTCGCTCACCATTCGCTACAGCTTTTAAGCATTATTCATCCATGAACAAATATCGCTTGAAACTATCTCAGACCCCAGAAATAACATAAATATGAAATGAGTGGTCTTCCTTTTTTTAAATAGCTCATCAACAATCTAACAATCTCTCCTACACAGCCTGGTAAAAACATTAAGTAGCTACATCCCAAAAAATACAGCTTTGCATGGACTATAAGAGGCACATGGACGGAAAGCGCAGGCCGGGAGTGAGAGCTACATACTGCATAAGTATATAATATGTTTGTAACCCAGTGCACAGAATACATGAACGTGATTGTGGCCTATATATATATATATATATATATATATATATATATATATATATATATATATATATATATATATATATATATATACACATAAACACAACACTGTAAAGCCTGTGATCCACTAGTCTAGTGCACAGTAACGTGACCTGGTTTATAAGAAAAGAGGCTACTAAATATTTCAACTCCATTCCCCCAGCACTTGGGCAATGCATGACAATACAGTTATCACATCTAGCCAGTACCCATCACATATAGGGGAGACCGGGGCATCTTGTCACACGGGTAATTTGTCACACTAGTAATTTCTTCATCAAAAGATACTATAAAATAAATGTAAGGGTTGCATGTGCAACACAATGTTCTGAGGTCATTTTTCTACACGGCCGCCGTAGCAAACCCTTGTCCTTATGTAGCAGGACACTTTCTCCTGTTTCCATACGGTATTTCATTGGATATTTTTTTTCATTTTGGTATCATCTGACTAATCTCATCTTCGGTGCACTCCTCTGCCACCAAAGTCTGTTTAGTTCATAAGAGGCAACTGATTTCCGAAAATACTTTTTGATTCCTGTCTTTCTTCTCATCCATCAGGCTAGCCGTTGCATGTGGGAGGGAAACATTTAAAACATTTCCACTACAAGTTTTTGGCAACAAAAAAACAAACACATTTCTCAAAACTTTAAAAGGGGCTCTGACTAGTTGCACTTTCTGCTCTCATTTTTCAATCTCTCAACACACACCCACTCTTAACCAGTAACGGGACGTGACACAGGCACATGTAGGTGTTAGCGGGGGTTAGCACAAGGAAATAACCTGAATAAAGATTATAACATTCTATACACAAAAGCCTCACGTGATATAAATAACCAGGCTAAAGTATCGCACTAGAATCCTGGGTCTACATGTTGAAACAAAAGACAGTTATGATCAAAGAGACGTCTTGTTGTTGGGGATTGTCTTCTCATGTTACAGTCACCATGAGTCACCTGGGTTCAGCCGTGCCAGTGTCTGAACAAACTAGCTGATCCCAAATCAGATCAGTGGAGGAGAGTATCAAGTTGTGTGTGTGTGCATCCATCCTTGACTTTGAAGCATGCTCAGTTAGTTCCCCAAGTCTTTTGACACATGGTTCGAACCAGCGCCAGAATCATATATGCAACCATATGGCTTAGCAGCCAAGCTTTCTTACGTTTGTGAGGTTGTTTTTTTAGGCACAGACATAATGACTATAGGACTATCGGATTATAGAAGTTGATCCCGCCATTCCACTCCAATACAAACGGGGAAGGAGGATTCTGCCTCCGAAAACTTTGTCTGGATATCAATCAAATGCTCATAATTATCTGTAGATCATGTACTAAAATATAGGAAGTATATTTTTTAACGTCACCAAGAGTGTTTTTACTGAAGGACACGGAGGGCAGCTGAAGGAGCCGTAGTGAAGCAGACTTCCAGTAGTTTAGGTTCTGCCTTCAAAAGGCAACGTGCACGGCTCCGTAAACGAAACAGGTCCGACTTTAATAGACGCTCTGACTTTCGCGTTATGTATGCAAGATTTTTCAATCCACATTTTCAGTTTTTTTTACAAGCACATAACATCTCACGTTCACATATTTCCTGTCGCTTTTTTTCCTGTGAGACGGAACACACTGCACGTGCTCCATGGGTCCCAGAACCGCACCGATGCGCTGAGCGGCTTTCCATAGAAAAGAATAGGATGGCATTTTTCAATCCGGTGTCCTTCTTTTATGAGGTCCATGGGAGGGGGGCGGACCATATGACCTGATAGCCAATCAGGACAAGTTGTCCGAACGGTCGGTTCTCCTCGCTCAAGTCGTCCCCCTCTGCTCTCATTGGCTCGTTGGGCGGTCCGCTGGAGTGCTGTGATTGGCTGGAGCAGGACATGTGCGAGGACTGGCTCTGGGTGTCGTCTTCATCCTCCACGACCACTGCAGCCCTCTGGCTCTGCTCCTCCCCTCTCCTGAGCTGGTTCCTGGCCTCCCCTACTTTCCTGGGCTCCCCTAAGGTCCACATGCTCTCCTCCTCCTCCTCCCCCCGGCCCACTATCTCCCTGTCAAAGTCCAGCAGCTCCTCCATCATCTCCTCTATCTCTATCTCTCCGTTCAGCTCCTCCTCCACTCCCTCCACCTCCGACCTCAGGTCCCCCATGCTCTCTGTGCGGTTGGCGTCGTCCTCCTCCTCTTCCTCACCCAGCCCTCGCAGCCTCTCCGGGGGGTCGCTGACCTGGCTCTCTCCAAACTCCAGTATGGTGGGCAGGTTCCCTTGCTTGGGACAGCGCTTCCTCAGGCTGACCAGGAAGGGCTGCGGCAGGGAGAAGATGTCCACGTTGTTACCCAGGTCGATCCACGTCACGCTGGGGAAGCTGCCCGGATCCTAGGAAGGAAGGACATGGACTGTGTTAAATGTGCACGATACGTACAGTACAGGCCAAAAGTTTGGACACACCTTTTCATTCAATGCGTTTTCTTTATTTTCACGACTATTTACGTTGTAGATTCTCACTGAAGGCATCAAAACTTTGAAGGGACATATGGAATTATGTACTTAACAAAAAAGTGTGAAATGACTCTTAAATAGGTCTTATATTTTAGATTCCTCAAAGTAGGCACCCTTTGCTTTTTTGACAGCGCTACAAACCCTTGGTGCTCTCTCAATGAACTTCATTAGGGAGTCACCTGAAATGGTTTAGCAAAGAATTCCACATGTGTTCATTCAAAGTTTTGATGCCTTCAGTGAGAATCTACATTGTAACTACCGTACTTTCCGCACTATAAGACGCACTGGACTATAAGCCGCAGGTGTTATAATGTTTAATTACCATATGTAAGAATTCGTGCACAGAGGGGATTGTCGGGAAAGAGATGGCTGCTTGAGGAAGCTCCCATTTATTAACATTTCAACAAACAAGTTGCATATTTGAATAATGTATTCAAGTGTTACCATTTAGTGCAATAGCTACTAGGATGGGCACGGGTGTTTTCACTACTCGTGTGATCGCTTGCATTCCTCGAGGATCAATCGATTCCTCGTTAAACTTTTTTCAATTTTTAGAACGCAGCGCATCTGTCAGCAGAACGGTGCATCGCAATAAAGCCAATAACCTGCGCTTAATGCTTCTTGTCAAACAGTCACAGTTACCATATGATTGTAAGGATTTATTTTCCACAAGTTTAAAACACATTTTCCTAACTGAAAGTAATTAAATAAGCGGGCCACAATTTAAACCGATCGAGTAGGTCTGCGGTGGAGAGAAAAAAAAGAGAGAGAAAAAAAGCATGGGCTGTAGTTGGCTAACAATCAAAATAGACACAATTTAAAATAAGAAGGGCAGCAAATACAATAACATTATTGTCCTACAATTTAAACACATAGATAGGCTAAATAACTCACCAAAGCAGTAGTAGTAGTAGGCTATATCCAACCACGTATGCCCACTCCGTGTCCGTGACTAATTACCGCGACTAATACCTCATTAACGGACCGTTACACCGGTCGGCTTTTGAATCTCAATCCTATATTCCATAATAAAGGCTTCTTAACTGTCGTTGGCTCGAATGTACCCGAAGTCAGCCTGACTTCTTTACGTGACTATCCAAGTTTTCCAGCACCGCATTCAGCTCCGCGGTGCTGTGGAGACCACACACACTGGCTGCGCTGCACGGAGGTGGCAGTTATTTGCGGTTGCTGTTTGACACAACGCTTAGTTTATTTAACTTGGATCAAAATATTTAATTTTGTTAAACTTTATTTTATCCGTTTTGTGCCGTTTTGTACACGTAGCCTATATAACATTTTAAAATAGGGGCGGCCCGCCGGCCGGCCTAAAGGCTACAGACACTAAAAAAAAACAAAAAAACGATTTTCCTCATCCACCAATCGAGATCATTTGAAACGAGGAGTAGATTACTAACGCCCATCCCTAGTAGCTACAGAACATATACTGTGCTGTGTAATAACAGGGTCGAAAAACGGGGAAAAAGTCGCGGCTTGTAGTCCGAAAAGTACGGTAGTCATAAAAATAAAGGAAACGCATTGAGCGTGTCCAAACTTTTGGCCTGTACTGTATTTGTACAAAACATATAGATTTAAGTTAGTTTACAAAACAAATAGATACATTTATAATCATCAAGAAAAATAAATATATTATAAATTACTTTGAGGCACCTGGAGCCAAATGTAAAATATGCCTTGCTGATGCCGTAAACAACAACAGTGAAACAGTAACTTTTCAGGAAACATTCTAACGTCAAACCATGTTCCAGGGATCCAATTTTCCTTTGAGGAAAGCGCGTTTATTAAGTTATTAAAATATACCTTAGAAATGTTTAATTTCTTTGATACACCAAAAGTTACGTAGTGCACCTTTAAAAACCTAATTATTATCATCGTATTTGAATGAATACCATTACACAGAAACAAGAATGTGTCAAACAAGGACTCTGAACCATTTGTCTCTTTTAAGTCCATTCAGTCAAGTCACACAGTAGTTTGGCTCATCACTTTGAACTGGAGTTACACAGTATTAGTGAGTGTTTGACCTTGAGGGCGTCGGTCAGCTCCTTAAGAATAGTTCTGGTCAGCCTGTTTCCGTTGAGTGCCAGTGTCTCCAGGTGAGGCAGAGCAGCCAGCGTGGGCAGCAGCAGGAGGAAAGCCTCGTCTGTCAGCTCGCTGAAGCCCAGCTCCAGGCTGCACACCATGGCCGCGTGGCGCTGCAGGTGGGCACACAGTCGCTCCATGTCCCGGGCCGTCAGGGGGATACCAGACAGATCCAACGCCCCGCTGGACGGAGGGTTCGCCAGCACCGCCTTCAAACTGCACGAGGAACACATGGAGCAAATATTAGAGCCAATAGTGTATGTTTGTTTTTTTAAAGATAATTGTTTGGCATTTAGACAGTTTTGGAGAGACAGAGATGAAATGGGACGGCGAGGGAAATAATTTTATTTGTATAGCACTTTTCAAAACATAGTTACAAAGTGCTTCACAAGCCAGATAAAAACAGTAGTCAGGTTCAAGACCACAAAAAATTATGATGGGACTTCAAAAAGCATTCTGTTTGAGGAACGCAGGCAGTGGCTGGGGTCATAAGGGCCTTATGATAAGGCACCAAGCAGTTCAGTGATTAGGAGGGGGCTACGCCATGCAGCGCTTTAAAAGTGATAAGGAGAATCTTAAAATCAATCCTGTATCAGGGAGCTAGTGAAATGTTGTGAGGATGGGAGTGATGAGAGTAAGTTATTGAGTCAATGAGTAAGTCATTGACTTTCAAGAAATGTTGTGACATCCAGTATTTAATGTCTGACAGATAGGCCATGACACGGGGGAATTGATCTGTACCGGTTAAGGGAATAAATCCTTAAATCCTTAAATCGATTTGATGTATAAAAAGTAACCCCAGTTTAAGTGATGACGTCTCAAAACAGTGGCCAGAAATGTCTAGAAATAGGATAAAAGTCTAGCTTTCGAACAAAGCTCTTGGCAGCTACAAGACGGAAGATGCATGGTAGCATGTTGCGGGATGACATGGCATAGAACAACCGGGGCCCGGATTCCAACCTGCTGTGACGAGGACTGAGCCTCACTGTAACCACTACACCAGGTGTGCATCCCCCCCCCCCCATATGTTTTTTTAGGAATGACAGTGAAACTCTTGCTCTGTAACAAAATGTTCTGCTAATTATGCATCTGATTAAGCTGAAGATATTTTCTTGTTCCATACAAGTACGCTACATGCACATCATAATTAAAACATCACACATTTCAACATAAGCTAACCCCCCACTAAACACATGAAGCCTGCAACTTCACACAAAGAGACAGCATAGCAACGTGGTAATGTATCCATGTCTGCGTTCCATTGTAAATAATCCCTGCAAAGACTGCATCAAATAATAGTGTGAGTGTGTGTTCTGGTGCATGTGCCCAGTTTTAAGCAGACCTTCCAAATGTTACACACTGAACCAACATAGTTAGCAGTATCTTACATGTATGGGTACACTCCAACACAGAATGCAGTTTTGTAGAGGCCAGTAAATGTTGGTGCTGGCTGGCCATGCTAACATGAACACCTTTATACCCACATTGGAGCATCGTTGGAGCTCATGTCTAATGTAATCAAATATTTCAATTATTTGTATGAACATATCAATAACACACAGTGCAGGGCTGTACGCTTATTTTTTTAGGTGGTAGCACTGGTGCTAGCAAGCAAAAAAATTCAGTAGCACAAAAATAATTTGGTAGCACACAAAGTATGATCGAAAACTTGCATAACCTTAACCCTTGCATTTCACTGTAATTACCTTTGAGCCTGTCATCTTGGTCTCATTTGAGATTCTCAATTAATATTATATCCTAGTGTGTGCAGTAATAATTGTAGAAAAATGAATAGGGGTGCACTGATTGCAATTTAGACTTTAGACATTTTAGAAGAATCTAACCTGCCAATTGCAATTTTTTGTGGCTTCTCCCCTTATGGTGTCACAAAGGGAGAGGAATCTGACTGGGGATTGACCACAGGTTTTAAGAAAGGTGGCGGTTTAGAAAAAGTGTTTTTTCTCATACTTTGAGAGTCTCTAGTCACACCAGGGATCCTTATTAATTTTGAAGAACCTATAAAAAATGGATTTTGCATATAGGTGACCTTTAAAACAGCTACTGAGGTCAACAGATTCATCCACATGACAGAGGAGCAAACTCAAAACCAATAAAGAAGAAATTGTGATACAATTGAAAAGCCTCTCAAAGATGCTTCCTTGTTGAGAGAGATAAGAAGATTAATACCTGTCTGTTCAATGTGTAGCCAGCACCCGGTTAGCGTAGCTTGGGGGAAACAGCTAGTCTTGTCCTGTCTGCTAATACTAAAAAACTAATACATGTACCTCTTTGTGTGATATCGACCTTCTCATCTAACTCTGAGCAGAGAAAGTGAACACAAGTATTTTCCAATAAGTGTAAGTAAGTGTAAATAACAGTAAGTGTCCAGTTCAGGTATATCGAGGACTCCAATCCAAAAACCTTAAAGCAGTGCCAGCCGCATCTGCCCATTAAACCGAGTTGTTACTTAGTAGAAATCAAAGATGGAGAGAAAATGGATAAATGAGGTAACATGCACAGAAAGTCTGCATTTGACCCTAATGGAAACTCCATAAACAAGACACTTGAAAAGCACAGACACTACGGCTGAAGCAAGCTCGGAGGGAACACAGACAAAAGACAGGGACACATTAAGAGGATTTAGGGCTCCAGAAACTGTAGTTTGGGGAATGTCAAATGGCTGCTACAACACTTAAAGCTATACTCTCCCCTACCAACAACATGATCCGTCAGGGCTAAAAATAAAACCCAGTGCAGTGCCTGAACTTTTTGGAAGAGAACTAAAGGCTAGCCGAGCACAAAGGGGGCTGATCCAGGGTCTGGTCCAATACAGAAAGAAAAGCTGAGATCATGGAGTTTAATTTTTTTCAGCTTAACAAATGCAAACAGTAGCCTATACTTTTAATTCACACACTGGTACATTAAGTCCATATTTACCCACACGTAACACACAAATTCCATAAGTACATTTAGGATTAACCCCCCTGTATACATTGAGAGAGATCTACACAGCTGTGATCAGCATAAAGCCAGGTTAACTGAGAAAGCAGTCCTACAGACTGTGGGATTTATCTATTGTCCTCGGTTAACAGCTGAAAATATTTATCTATTCACATGCCACAGGGACTTGAGAGGAATCTAGGCCAGAGCAGCCCAAAGCCAAGCAGTGAACGTGGGTCAGATTTAGCCATCCAAAAATGTTCTACTCCCTGACCCAAGGGGGTTACACAGAGTGATGTGTCACAGAGTTATACTTTTTGGTTTCATCTTTGGGGGCAAAACATGTTTAAAAGTCAAAGTCATGTCGGATTCAGGTGGCTGGAATAGTTAGAAATAGTAGTGTAGCGTTTTAGCCACATCACATTTGGTTTTGAGACGTGTCATCCCTGTGCTGCTTGCAAGTTGTCGTCTTCGTGTTTTTTCTTGCCGGTCACATGACTTCTCTTCTCTGCATTGAGGTGGATTATCCCTAACAGAAACACATGCCCATATTTTCTATTGTGCTTCAGAGCCTTCTGTCTGTCTGTCTGTCTGTCTGTCTGTCTGTCTGTCTGTCTGTCTGTCTGTCTGTCTGTCTGTCTGTCTGTCTGTCTGTCTGTCTGTCTGTCTGTCTGTCTGTCTGTCTGCATAAAGGGCCTGTTTATGAGCGTCCTGTGAACCTGATCCTGTCCAAATAAACCTGGTTTTAATCCTACACAAGCTGCCTTGTTGAGTCTAGTTACTTGGACTAGAGGTGTTCCATGGGGTTTTGAGTCTCTCATTACGTTGAGAGGTCATTTTGAGACAATGTGCATCTACTTCCTTATATGACTCCCAACCAATTCAATGAAGACATTAGAAAAAAAGAGATGCTGACAGTATTTTAGATTATTAAATCAACACTGTGCCGCTGCATTTTTAGCCTCTTGCCTGGAGCAGACAGATAACGTATCAGAGGCCTGGATAGCGACTCATCTGGTTTTCCTATCATGGACCGTCTTCTCTGTGTTGGGATTTGAACCCTGCATTCAGTCACCTCAGAGGACTTCAACCTGTCCCTGGAATGTCTTTTGCAGGTGTTTTACTGTAAATCCACAGTAGAATTGTGACCGAAACAACCATCTGTTCGATTTTTTTAACTCACCACCAAAAGAAGCCTACAATAAAAAAAAGTAAACATAAATCGAGATTTAGGCTATATTTAAATACATTTTTAATGAATACCACAAAGTATTTATCTTGAGCTGCTGCAATGCCAACTATTCAGGCTCTTACTACTACCTTATATTCTTTTTTTTTAAACTATTTTTGAAGCATATTATACTAAGGTTTCCACAGAATTAAGATTTTCTTCCGAGAGGATCTGTAGAGTGGGGTAATCATTTGTATATCTATGACCCTTTCACATTACGCAAAGTCATTCAATCCATTATATAAAAATATGGATCAAAGAAGCTTTGAATAAGGATGTATTGATCATGAGATGCAGAAGAACATTTGCATTTAAGGATAAGTATCATTTAACTATGTTTATCTTACTGTCATCAAATCCTTGATATTGTACAATGTGCCTCACACACGCATAATAAAAGGTATCCCTCCTCAGAATGATTACATAAAGCCTTACAGTAACCACCTTTTAGCCACCTGTTTCACACGTATGCTTAGTCACGAAAAAACCTCATTCAAGAAATGAACTGAGAAACAGAACACAAAAACAAAAACCCCTTGAGGGTGAGGAGGCTACATCTGTCACTGTCTGGGTAAGTGGTCTAAAAACCCACTTCCCACTGATGCCCTGGAGGTTTGAGCACCAACCCACTCCAACTCTCTACCATTTCCTCCTCTCAGAGTCAACGTGTGCTAATTAGTTAACACAGCTGGGCTCAGCCATGGCCCCGTCTCTCCATTACCGCTGATGAGACCACTGATCTAATCGCAACTGCTCAGCTGCTCCTCCCCTCTCACCGACCCTGTCTGCACGCACACACGCACGCATGCCGCACGCGACAACACACAAACGCGCACCACACAACACACAACACACACACACACACAACACCACACACACACACACACACACACACACACACACACACACACACACACAACACACACACACACACACACAACCACACACACACACACACACACACACAACACACACACACACACACACACACACACACACACACACACACACACACACACACACACACACACACACACACACACACACAACACACACACACACACACACACACACACACACACAACACACACACACACACACACACACACACACACACACACACACACACACACACACACACACACACACACACACCACACACACACAACACACACACACACACACACACACACAACACACACACCACACACACACAACCTGCGACTGTCTTAACCTTGTCAGATACATCACTTGTGTCTGGACCTCTTCCCATGCTCCACCTCTTGCCCCTCTCTTAACACACACACACTCTAGCACTTATCTGTGATGTCAACACTCCGCCCTCCTCAGCCTAAAGCAATAAACAAACTAGTCGTGTGCAAAAACAAAAAGCAGATGAGATGCTGAGAGGGTTCATGATGTATTTGGCTTCAGCCCAGGATCCCACGCTACCAAAATCAGGGTCAACCACCGCTGTCTCCACAACAACCAGCAACTGCTATGTTGTACCTTTAATGTCTGCTCTTACTGTGAGGTTATTATGTAGCTAGTCAATTTAGCTCAAATGTGCACTTGATGCATTGGTGGAAGAAGTATTCAGAATATTGACAGCATGACGATGTCAAAATTTGGGAAAGAAAAAGTGAAAGTACAGAAATATTGTTAAAAAGATGTACTGTCGGGGGCGCCCTTAGCTCAGTTGGTAGGGCGTCCCCCCTCCAGGCCGGGCCCAGCAGCAGACCCGGGTTCGATTCCAGCCCGCGGTCGTTCTCTGCATGTCACTCCCCTCTCTGCCCCATTTCACCTCTGTCTCTACACTATCAATAAAGCATGAAAAAAAAAAAAAAAAAAAAAGAAGAAGATGTACGGTCACTATCTAGGTACTTCTTGTGCAGAGTGGCTCCCGTGGCTGTTTTATAGTCATATCAATGTTCTCATGCTGATCGCCTGCATGATGTTCTAAGTATCTCTCATTAGCACGGCGATGAAATAATGTCTTGTGAGTCATGAGATACTCCTCCACTTATCCCAGGATTCTAACCTGTGATTAGACCGTCTGTCCATCTCAAAAGATTACAATTCTGGTGGACAGGGATATTCACAGCCTGGATTTCATAATGAGCCTGCATGGAAAAAGGCCACTTTTGTATCAGCTCGTCTTCAGGACACATTGCCACGGGGCTTAACAGTCTCCCCCCCCCCCATCCCTCAGTCATCCTCTTCATGCCTGAATCTCTCTAAACTCTTGACATGTATACATTGACTTCAATTCAATTAATTGTTTCAAAAGTTTCCACAAATTTGTATTAGGTTAGTTAAAAGCAAAAATGTTAAGATTATATTAAGTTAAGGTGCTGTAAGCGGAATGGTTCTTTTAGCTAACTTCCTGTCAGTTACTGCAGTTAGCAGTCCCCTCGCTCGTCCCTACGTCACCACATTAATGCACTGCGGTCTTCAAGCAGCAAGTTATCTAGCATCATCTCAGATCCATAAGTGTGATAAAACATGATAAAAACCATCAAAACAGGCATTGGGAAGGATTTTTAACTGCTCCGCCATTGTAGGCGCATACACATTCACCCATCTGTTGCTCTGGCATGCACCGGCAGTGAGACCATGGAGTGTATATAGTATATATGAGTGAGACGAGTGTCGGTTTGTAGCGTTCTCTCTTCTGATTGGATAAAAATTTCGGGATACCCCAATACGTTTATTTGCCGATTACATGAAAAGCAGCTGACCGAGAGATCGGCTTTATGAATCGCGCACATTGTGTAAGTGATCACTGTATGAATAAAGAGCGATTTTACACTAATATTAACATAAATAAACCGCTTACTTCACCTTTAATAAACATATTTTGCAGTCACACAACGATTGTGAATTGAGCCGACAAAAATAATTTAATTCTGATCAACAAGAGAGATTTAAGCGTACCTACGTTTTGTTGGTAACACTTTACACTAAGGGTACATTAATTAACTATTAGTTAACGCTTATAAGCATTAACCAAGCTTAACCAAGCATTAACTAACCGTTAATAACTAAACATTAACAGATTAATTATGCATTAACTAAGCATTACTAGCTTTAAGAACGCAGTTAATTAATGTACCCTTATTGTAAAGTGTTACCTATTTTGTATGTACATGATACATTCAGCCATATATGTATATATATATATATATGTATATATATATATATATATATATATATATATATATATATATATATATATATATATATATATATATACACTGTATGTATATATATATCCATAATCCATGTCAAGCAGGGCTGGACTGGCCATCGGGCGTACCGGGCAATGCCCGGTGGGCCGGCAGGCATTTTGGGCCGGGCCGGGTCCAAAAAAAAAGAAAAAAAAAAATTAAAAATCTTTTTTTTATTTTTTTTATGGGCCCTCTGCTATGTGACTCGGCCCGGCCCGGCCAAGTCACACAGCCGAGGGCCAAGGTCCCTTCCCTCTCGGGAGTGCCGTGGACATATAAATGTGCGTGCAGGCTGTCAACTTCACCTGAAAGTTAAATAAAACTTTGTCCCAGGCCATTACTCATTATGAATGGTTCTAGGCTGGGCCTGGCCCAATCACACACACAGCAGAGGCTGCATTGAATTGTATTATCACGCATTGAACTTCTACTCGGTAATTATGAGCATCTGACGATGGTTAGTTACGTTCAGGGCCGTCGGACGGCGGATAGGCTTGGGGGGCCCAAGGCAGAGGGGGGCTGCACTCAAAAAATAAAAACATATTATTATTATTTTTTTTTTTTTTACTGGCTCAATATAGGCCCCTGATATTTGAAGGCCCCGAAAAATGTTATTTAGGAGAGAAAAAAAACAGATATCAGGGGCCTATATTGGGCCATTAAAAAATACAAAGGAAGGTAAAAAAAAATCCCGAAGCTGACTGGATTTTTTAAACATGTACATTTCTTCTTTCTGCTTTTTGGTCATTCTGTGTCTATAAATTATTCCAGAAAATAGTACTAAATAGCTTACATAGGAAATAGTTGATTTAGCCTTAGTTTTCTCCTCAAAGTGCACCAGATTGATGAATTTTACTTTAACATTTAAAAAAATATCTTCCGGGGGAGCATTCCCCCGGACCCCCCTAGAAGGTCCAGGGTCCACGACACAATCTCCCAAATTCCTGTGAGAAACACTGTGTGTGTGCATGTTTATTAAGAGTCATTAGACCAGGGGTTGTGTTCAAGTACGCGTAATGATTTGGTCATTCATCAATAGAAATATTGTGTTGTTATCTGGCTCAGAGAGGGACCAGTCACTCATACGTTTTGGACTATAGACAAACATAGCTTTTACATGTTTGTGTTGTAAGACCGCCTCTCAGAGGGCCCATCAGGACTTCCTGTATAGGGGCCCAGAATTTGGTGCAACGCCCCTGCCTCCGCATATCGTATAAATAATCATGGTGGGCTGCCATGGCCAAAAATGCCAGGGCCGATTTTTTGTCCCAGTCCAGCCCTGATGTCAAGCACACCCTCCCATATCTGCCTGATCTCTTCCTCTGACTTAACTGAAAGCACCCACCCACACACTCACAAGGTTAACCCAGGTGAAGTCTTCACCATTGGTATCCCCATCAGAGATGATCCATCATGCAGGCATTTCAAAGATAATACAGTCAATCTAATTAGAATAATGGTCTTCATGCATTGCTCACTCCGTGTGTGGCTTCAAATACTTTCGCCCCACTTCTCTTCTCTACCTGCCTGCCTCTGAGATCATTTATCACCCAGTCAGCTGGTGTGTGCACACTGAAGACGGCAAGTCTCCTTTTGACAGAGAAGGTGAGGAAACCACACTTTCTCCTCCTCCTCCCTCTCCCCCCATGTTCAACCAGGTTCACAAAGGTAGCACAGTATATAGGTGTGAGCATATGTCTGCCTGACTGTGTTTGCTGTAAAGACGCAGCAATATTCTCTGTCTAAATGGACGATTGGGACATATTCTCAAGACTTCGTTGACTCCACAGCGATCGTTCCAAAGCATGACATTAGCAGCTGTATTTATGCAAAGTCACATTCAAAGCAATCAGCGCAGCATCTGATTACACTGATGAGGCAACCACAGAGGTGGGGCTCGGGAAATGCAGCTGGGAGAAAAATCCAGCGTTTAGGATAGGATAGGATAGGACACCATCTGCCCAGCTGCCACATCATCAAACCAGTATCAGGTGGAATGACGTCATAATATCTTGATGACGTTTTTTCCCAAGTGGCTCCAGTGTGTCAGCGCTACGTTTTAACATGTGAAAACCGCTTAAGGTGATTGAAAAGTTTTTGAATTTTTATTAACATTAATAAGTTGATGTTACCATAGGGGAGAAAGGGGTAATTTGTCACACGGGTAGGTTGTCACAATCGTTATATCTCGGAACCAGAAGGCGCTGTCTGTTAAATTTTGGTATGTAAATATCCACAACTGGGATCAGAGGTCACCTACATAGTCTTCCTTGGAGTTAGACTGTTGCATTTGAGGTGAGAGGACTGTTAGTGTTTTTCATGTCAAATTGAAAATATTTAGCTCCTCAGTATTTTTCTTCTAGGCTTTTACACAATGGGTTTATAACAAAACACTTGTTACCCTAAAAAACTGTGAAGGGTAAGCTATAGTTTAGATTGTTTTTAACAAGCTAATTAGTTGTCAGATGGTTGTTGGCCTTGATGCTAGCAATAAATTCCAGTTGGGGTTGGTCGTCACAATTTTTTGGGGGTTGGTTGTCACATGTTATCCAAAGGGTGCAGCCAGGAAAGGAACCCCATAACAAAATAAAATGTCAAGCTGTATCCTCACTGACACCCTAAAGAAGGAGAGAATTGAGCAGGAAAGGCAGCTAACATGCAAAAGAGAAAAAGGGCAACAAAATCAAAACGACCCAGTGCATCCCAAACTAGACCAGTTGCCAAGGCTACTGCACCCCAGTGCACTCCACCCCAGCTGGGGAAGAAGAAACAGAAGAGAAAGAGACAGGAGGAGGAATATTCATCAGATGAAGATGATAGTTTGTGTTTGGTTTGTATGGAAACGTTCTCGTGTTATCTTTTTCCCATAAAGATAACATTGTGACAAACAACCCCATAGTGTGTGACAACCGACCCCTTGATGGGGTTGGTTGTCACAATGTGTTAGAGTGTCTTTGATGGTAAATTTCTTCTTTATTACAATAAGTTAGAAAAAGTGAGGACACCTTAAAGCTGCAGTGTCTAATTTTTTCACTGTAATATTTGGCAAAACTGTCATAATAGCCATTCAGCTATATGTAGGTGAAGTGGTCTGAAAATATTTTTTCATCACTTTGCTCCCCCCTGCCTCTGTGTGCTGCCCCCCAAAATTGCCACCGCTCATGTTAATTTTGACCAATCAGAGCAGGCTCAGATACTGCGTTCTTATTGGCTGTGGGACTGTCCGTTCACTTGGCAACGACGTTGATGTGTCAGTTGCGTGCGCGTTCACGACCCTAGCAGTCTGAAACTACTGTTTGGTCCTACTACGGCAGACAGCGAATAGCAATGTCTTCACCAACGAACTATCTATACTATACTATCTATGCAACAAACCCTCAATTTACCATTCCCCGGATACCAACAACTAACACGGTGGGAGGACAGTGTGTACACAGAGACTGAGAAACACCGAGGAGGAAATATAGTCGGGCGGCTGTTGCTGTATGAAGCCGCTCGGGGAAGACGTGTGGAAAGTGAGCCAGGAGAATGGGCTTCCTTTGGCTGTGCTTTAGCTGATAAACCAAGTTAGCACCGGTCGGATAGCATTAGTTAACTCACCCGGTTGTGTGCAGCCACCACCTCCATATAATGAACCGAAACATAACTGCTAAGTCCGGGGAACTCCCACGAAAAGTACAACGAAGCACCGGTTTATCTACGCCGCCTCCCTGCTACACCGCTACCCGACAGTGTTCACCTGCTGGCCGGCTAGACTGCTGCTAACCCCCGGCGCCGTCCAACTGGCTTCCCCGTCTCCAGCGAAGCTACAACCGGCACGCTCCACTCCGGTTGTGTGCAGCCACCACCTCCATAATGAAGCGAAACTGCTAAGTCCGGGGAACTTCCACAAAAAGTACAACGAAGCACCGGTGTTTATCTACGCCGCCTCCCTGCTACACCGCTACCCGACAGTGTTCACCTGCTGGCCGGCTAGACTGCTGCTAAACCCCGGAGCCGTCCAACTGGCTTCCCCGTCTCCAGCGAAGCTACAACCGGCACGCTCCACTCCGGTTGTGTGCAGCCACCACCTCCATAATGAAGCGAAACATAAAAACATAACTGCTAAGTAACTTCCACGAAAAGTACAACGAAGCACCGGTTTATCTACGCCAGCCACGGTCCCGTCACAGCCAGGTAGGGTAATGTAGGATACTTGCCTTTATTTTGTACTGCCGTGCACACAATGGTGCTGTAAATGTGTTTGGTATGGTGCTCCCTTGCTGTTTGTGTGAATCTGCAATGCTGTTTTAAGGCTATTTGTTCTGTTTAGTTGCTGTTAATTTGTCTTTTGGCACAATTGTTGGCCGTGTGTTGTTGTTGTTTTTTGTGCGGACATGATCGCTGTTGTGTCGGGTCGGCCAAGGTTGATAACTTGATAGGGGAATAAATATATCGGGGATGGGGGGGAGACACTAGGTGCGTTGGGTAAAACATGAACGCGCTTAGCTGTCGTTCGGAGGGAGGAGCTGCAGCAGGTAGAGCGTTGCGAAAACAGCCGTTGGGATCCCAACGGCTCCCAACGGCTGAAATTAGACACTGCAGCTTTAAGCTTCAATTTAATTTAATGTAGGAATGACTATTGAAAGATGTTTAGGTGATGAGCAATTCTCCCTAGAGTAAAAAGTGTGCCTACTTACCCTGGTCTCCCCTATACTACAATAGGCGATGTATCCGATAGTGAGAAACTTGACAATTCCATGTCAAATCAGACATTCAGCACCCCCCATATAGGCAGAATATAATAATCTTTGTTTCATAACCAGCTTTTGCGACTTTTCGACTGAGAGATTGGCAGTTCAATCGGGCTCCTTCCATTGAATTGTAGAATAGTCGGTTACACCCCTAGTAAGTATGTATTTGTGTTATTCTGGAAATGTGACTAAATGATGTATTGTTGCAGTTACAAACAATTCACACTATCAAGATCTCGTGTTTGTGTATCTGTCAGATTGTTCCGATATTGTTCTGCCCCCTAGTGGTCCACAGTTCATTGCTTGATCTAAAATAATAATAATAATAATAATAATAATAATAATAATAATAATAATAATAATAATAATAATAATAATAATAATAATAATAATAATAATAATAATAACAATAATAACAATAATAATAATAATAATAATAATAATAATAATAATAATAATAATCCATGTAGACATTTTAAAACCAACCAAATACGTAATTTGGGACAATGTATCACACCTCCCATGTGTTTACTTTCAGCTGAACTTTGAACTGCCATTGAAGCAGTTGGCTTCTGTTCGGCTATTCAGCAGTCAAAATACACTAGGAGCAAATCCAGAGTTACTATAGTGTCTTTCTGTGTGTGTGTGTGAGCTCAGTGGGTATGCTATTATTCACACAGCTACAAGAGGTCACCGTTCCACTGGTAGTAAACACCACTCCCATTCAGGCAGACAAATGCCAGAGTTCTATTGTGGGAGGAGGACTGGAGATGGAAAAAAATGCAAACCAGACCAGCCCTGTTCTATCTGATGCGGATGCCATCATCATGTATTCATATGCAGCCATGCCAATGCATTCAAAGTATATGACCGCCGTGGCACTGTGACACCGTATACAGCAGTGAGCTTTGCATCACAAGCATGCAGCAAAGGTTACATTTGAATGTTTTTGCCTCACCATACAGTATAGGACTGTGTGCTGGATAGTGTAGGAGGAATGATCGTGTTTCTAGACGAAGTAGAACTTTTGTAGAAGAGAGTGGACAGTCCACAGCTTTATTTGTATTCGTTTAAGCTTTTTGACCAGTGTTAAACTGAGAGAAGAATGGTGTGGGCCTAAGCTGTGTATTACCACCAGCTCTTTGCTCAGCACACACAGTATGGACAGGTAGAAGACACAAAAATACAAAAATGAAATGTCCTTCCTTCCTGTCGGAGCGGGTCATTAAAATCACCTCTCTTCGACTGAAAAGGAAAGAAAATGATTCCAAGGGCTTTTAAAAATGCCCGTTATCTCAAGATAGTAAGTTTTAGCTTCCATTAATATTTCAAGGCTGAAAATAACTAATCTTAATAATAACTGCGAGACTGTGGGAAATTTCTCATTCAAATCAGACTTGACCTATGCTTTAGCGACGAATTCAAGAGAAGCCAACTATGAAATTAGCTGTGTCTTTACTGCAGAATAACACAGTTCTCTCTATGGATGCCAGTCCTAAGGGCTTTGCACTAAAGAAAGCAGCATGCCATCATATCACCAGGACATAAATCAACTATTATTGACACGTTTTATACAGTAACTTCTCCTGTCCACAGTCAAATGTTTTAGCTCTTTCTGCTCTGGTCTGTAAAGTTTGCGCTGCCTTGCCATCCTTCCATCAACAATTAATACTAAAGACATCCGACTTCCTCTGCAGTTACAGGTTCATCAGTGTAGATAAATGCTTGTGAGAGGTTTGCAACAGCAGCAGCAGGAGCAGCAGAGTTTGAGTGCGGAAGGACACGAGCTGGCAAATCAATGACTTCCCACAGGCAGGAGAATTGGTTAGAAAGCCGCAATGCCACATTTCCAATAATTGCTTTTTTTTCTCCACACTTCTAAGTTTAGAAATGGGTTACTTTCAAATCCTGAATAGTTTCTATGCGAGCTTTGAGAGCAAGCTTCTAAAGGTACAAAAGGCCAAGGACCCCTGCCAGGTAAGGACCAGGGGCCTCATTTATAAAGCTTGCGTACGCCCAGAAGAGGGCGCACGCCAATTTCTAAGCAAATATTGGGATTTATAAAAACCAAACTTGACGGGAAGAGTGCGGTCCTCCACGCAAACTCTGACCCATGCGTACGCACAGAAAGTGGAGAAAGGAGAAACGGCGACTCCGTCGGCACATGTATGAAGTGCGAGAACGAATGTGTTTGTGTAATATTAATCCAGATAGGCCTATCATAAGCCATGTAGGTCTATCATATATTGAGAGTTCCTTTGCAAAACGGATGAAGCCATTCTTACAACTAATGAACAAATGCCTCCACGGATTTTTCCATGGAGTGATACCGACAAAAACAAAACGAATTAGGATCTTAAATAGCCTACAAACGGAGATATATGAGTACAAATAAAAACAAAACAGAAATGTTCGAATAAGCTCTGCAGTTATTAAAGAATAACCTATCTGCATGTTGTGGAATTAATTCTGATAATATTGAGGTGGAATACAGCCTATTACTTTTACACTGACGCTGTTCTCGATGCCTCAGTCAGGCAGACAGGAGTGCACATTTTCATAGACTAATGATAAGCCTACTGTACATCACATAGGCCACTGTGATTTTTGTCACGGCTTTTAGTCCGTTTTATCTATGTGTTTTTCTTTGTGTTCAAGCACGTCGCAATTGTGTTTTGAAAGGGACTGTGAAGTTTATTATTAACCCTCCGCCGCCCGTCACTGCCCCGGGATGAATTCTCTGAATCTGTATCTCATGGGGGGTCTCAGTGCCCCCCGCTCGTGGCACAAACACTGCTGTGTGAGGATATGCACTTGTTTGCGTCCACTTTTATGTCGGATCACTTCTTTTTATTTCGGCCACAGTGTTCACAGAGATCGCCACAGGCTGCACTCTGACGCCTTTATGCTCACACTGCCACCAAACTATATTTTCCCTGTTCGCCACTTCTCCAACGGGTACTTCGGCATGGCCGCAGTGATCCACACCGTGTGGAGTCTAGTTTTCCATTTCCCTTTCAGTCGGCGATTGCCACTACCGCCTTCATGCACTCAGTAAATGATATTAATTCGGGCGTGTCGATGACTATGTATGGGTAAATATGGGCGGTACGTGAAGCCCGCAAAGGCTGCGCCACATTTAGAGTTGATTGTGATTTATAAAGGGAAACAGGCGTAGGACGTGAGTGCGCACTGTTTTATAAATCCGAATATTTTTGTTCGCACGTACATCCTATATTTCTTCCGTACGCCAGCTTCCACGTGAATCCCACGCAAAGCTTTATAAATGAGGCCCCAGGACAGATGTGAGCAGATACTTCAAAAGGATTCATCCACACAAGGCTACATGATGGCTTCTCTTGCCGAGCTCTCAACATGTGTACTACAGACATTTTTTAAGTTGTCACTGCTTCGGTTCGTTCCAATATGTTTCAAAAAGTAAAAAGTAAAGACCTCTGAACTGGGGTGATGTGATCCACTTTTTTGTCCTAGTGTGGACTCGAGCAGCAGCATTCTCAATTAGTTGAGGCTGTCTGATTGTTTTTTTAGGAAGGCCTGCAAAGACACTGGTACAGTAGTCCAGTCTGATGAGATGAAGCAGAGTCTCAGAACCTCCTCAGTCAAAATGGCGTATCAGCAGCCAGCCAATCAGCAGGCGGCAGACTCACTCTCCGGTTGGCAGACAGACAGGTACACACACAGAATGATACTTTCTGTGTGTGTGTGTGTGTGTGTGTGTGTGTGTGTGTGTGTGTGTGTGTGTGTGTGTGTGTGTGTGTGTGTGTGTGTGTGTGTGTGTGTGTGTGTGTGTTTGTGTGTGTGTCTGTGTGCGTGTGCGGGTGTATGACAGTGGGTCTTGAGTTACCATGGCAAACAATGTTGTAGTCAAGCAAAGCCTCAGCAAGACCTTATTATTTCCTTTTCCAGCGTCGTGAAAATTAAACGCGCCATTTGAAAAGCCAGCGGAAAGAGAGGGAGGGAGAGAGAATGAGAGAGAGAGAGAGAGAGAGAGCAAGAGAGGGAGGGAGGGAGAGAGAGAGAGGCAGGTGTTTACTTGTTATTTGTGGGTCGACACGTTGCCGCCTAATCTTTTGCCTCAGAATTTATAGCTAGACTGCACAACTTCTCCATGAGGAATTAAAATTACAATTACCTCTATATGAGGTAAGCCTTTAGTGGCCGCGCATGGATTTGATAACTTCTGGTGTACGTCCAGCTGTAGAATCAACAACTGAAACATTTCGCGGGCGCTTCAAGGGATGTGTCCTCTCCTCCTGCACCAGAGTCGGGGGCAAAACCAATTTAAAAATGCTGCCAGACTGAAAAGATACAAAGTGCGTTTTGTAGAGCCGATAGGCTCAATAAAGTTTGTGTCGACTCGTTTGGCGACGACATGAATGTAACGGACATTCATTCATATGAAAAAGTCACGCACTACAGCTTTAAAGTAAATCATTTTTAAATTTGTACGAAAAATACTTTAACTGGGATGCATGTTCACCATTTTACTGCTAACTTTCGGATGGAACGGTGATATGTGCCTGTTGAGTTTTTTCTTTCCTCCATCTGCTCCTGTGTCTCCTGGCTCACTCTACATACCCAGAGGGCCCACTTCCATCAAACAAAGCCGACGGGGGAAAATACAGCTAATTTTCTTTTTAAGTAGAAATATCTTGTCCTTATGTTGCTGAAAAAAAAAAAAAAAAAGCCCAGCCCTGACAGTGTGGACTGTTTTTGTTGACGATCTTGTTGTTTACCTCCCAGTCTTGTCTCTGCAGGTGTCCTCCTGAGGTCAGCTGTATGGCACAGAGCAGTCTGTGCAGCTGCATCATGTTCAAACCACTGAGTGGACTTGTTGAGCACGCTGAAAGGAGCCGTTGTTAAGCAGCCAGACAGCCAACAGTAAGCCTTGTTAATCCTACTCTGTTTTCACGGTTCGCAACCACAACTTTGATTTGGCCGATTGATTTATGTACGTGCTTCTTTCACAAAAGCAACAAGGGCTTTTTTTCAACATTTAAGAGTCCTCTTCTGATTTCATCCCTGTGACCCCCCCTTCTCTGTCCAATACAATGTTGTGCTGTTTAACGATCATTTTGTATTATTATCATAATTAACCGTGAAATTTCCATAGTTAAAGGTGAAGTGAGCGATATATCTATGTTAATATACGTGTTAAATCGCTCTGTATCCATAAAGTGATCACTTAGTGTGCAAGCTTCATAACACAGGTCTCTCAGTCACCCGCTCTGCATGTACCGCATTTTCCGCACTATAAAGCACACCGGATTATAAGGCCCAACTCCAATGAATGGACTATTTTAGAATTGTTTTCAAAGATACTGCAGAAGATACTGCAGTCAAACGTTTGACTGGGGTTGCGTAGATGGAGCTGTGCTAAAGGGAATGTCAACAAAACAGCCCGAGGGGATAGCAGCCGAACTGCCCCACTAGCTTGGATGCTAACACCGTGAGCCTGTCAAGCGCTGCCTGCCTGGGTAACGCCGGCTCGACTGCTCTGTCAGCGGGGATATATGATCCTCTGCCCACGGTGCGATGGGTTTCAGTGTCCGAAATTAACTTAGATTATCACACAAGCGAGAAAAGCCTGGTGCGGTCGGGCGAAAATAGTGTGATGGAAGCGCAGCGGGGCTATGAACTAGGAAGCGCTTAGTGTTTCTGCTTCAAAATAAAAGTTTACTGACTACGGTAGCCGTAATGCTGCAAGCGGTGCGGCTTTGTAGTTTACCAGTCGTACTGAAATTTCTTATTATTATTAAATAGTTTTTATTGGTTTTTCATACTGAAACATTTTGACAGAGCGCCTTGAGCGCCGTGTACAACCAGTATAACCAATTGATCCATATATAAGGCGCTCCGGAGTATAAGGCGCACTGTCGTCAAATCTGGTTTTTCAGTGCGCCTTATAGTGTGGAAAATACGGTAATCGGCAAATAAACTTCTCGGGTATCCCACAACCTGATATCCAATCAGAAGAGAGAACGTTCCAAACAGGCACAAGCGACAGAGGGGTGAATGTTTATGCGCCTACAATGGCTGAGCAGGTAAAATTCCTTCCCAATGTCTGTTTTGACGGTTTTTATCGTGTTTTATGGCACTTACGGATCCAAGATGATGCTAGATAACTCGCTGCTTGAAGACTGCAGTGCATTAATGTGGTGACGTGGGGACAAGGGAGGGGACTGCTAACTGCAGTCACTGACAGGAAGTTAGCTAAAAGCACCATTTCGCTTACTGAACCTTTAATAGCATTTTTAATCAAATGTTTTATCGCATGTTTATAATACTATTATTTTGCATTGAACAACAGACATCCATATTAACAATGTAAAGCGATTCGTAACAATGAATCTTGATTGGGAATCTAATGAATGCAAATAAAGTTATATTATGAATCCAAAGGAAAAAAACCTAGGTTTATTATGATTACTGTTTATTATTTTGTACTTGGCCTTTTAAAAAGGATGTCTGGTGCCTCCATTAATAAATAATGAATGCGTCATGCTCTGACTCAAACAGCTAGTCTGTATCTTAAAAGGAAAAAAGTATGGGGAAATCTTCAACTTGTGCTTTTTTCTAAAACAAACTCTAGGCCTTAGAGATTAGGACTTTCTTTGCGTTAATAGTAAGTCAGTGCAATATTGAATCAATGCTCCCTTACTGTTAGTGTATCGTTATAATTTTTTCTTCCACAAATGGATATGAGTGTAAGATTACTGAGTCATATTTACGGCAGAGATTAACATCAAATAGTGTGAGAAAGTATTAAATATAATATAATATATATATATATATATATATATATATATAAAATATGGTATCCCTCCATTTTTTCAGAAGATGATGAAACGGTCTGTGGACATATTTGTATCTATGCTCCAGGCTTCTGGGTGAGCATATGTCGTGGCAGCTGCTGACTGATATTTGACGGCAAGCTTTTAGGGAATGCACTGTCAATTCAAACAGTTCACTACAACCAAGAGCCTACTAATGTTCAATCAAAGACATGTTTGTCTTTCTGTCAATAAGCCCACATAGCCTTAGTCATGTAGCCCAAGTGATATATATATATATATATAGGCTATATAATACATTTATTCAATAGGAGGACCCAGTTTAAGTTTGTTTACTGTTATTGTTGCTCAAAATACTACTCATTAAATTACGACATTATCATCATAAGAATATTTTCAATTATTCATACATAAGAAGGCATTAAGATATTAGCTTAAACAATATGCAGATGGTGCACTTCTTAGAGAGAGAGAGAGAGAGAGAGAGAGAGAGAGAGAGAGAGAGGAGAAGAGAGAGAGGAGAGATGAGAGAGAGAGAGAGAGAGAGAGAGAGAGAGAGAGAGAGAGAGAGAGAGAGAGAGCATCAGTACGTAATGGAGGAGGTAGAGGTCGAGATAGTGCTAATGTGATGTGTGCTGACTGCTGAGGTCAATCTCCTAACAAATCACACACAAAGAATGTAGCTGAAGCCTTTAAAAAGTTTGATGAACATAAAACACAACACCCATCGACCTACATCTGTCTTTTTTACAGAAATAGCAATAGTCTAACCATTATTAATAACCTTATTGCTCTCTTTTGCTTTAAATGATCAGGTTTTAGTCAATTCTGCCAGGTGCATCTGCTCGATACATACAGCATGTGTGTGTTGGAGAAGAATGCATCATATCTGCATCTGAAAAATGAGTTGAATTCACTGGTTCTATAATAAAAAAAGATGTGAAAACAAACAACAGGCATTCAATTCAAATGTTGAACAAACTTGGTGTACAAAAGTACTGATTTCAGCAGTTATTCTGCCATTAACAAGAGCTATTATGATATCATCAAGGTCCTGTTTTCTGTTTAAGAGATTTTGCCAGTGTAATATGTGGCATGTCGCTTTAACTGTGGACACCTGAGATGAACAAAGCTAAAATTGGCAGACTAGCCCCAGAGAGACACTGCTGAAATAAATAAATACATCACTTTGTGCATAATGCATTGTAACAAAAGTCACTTCAAATAATCACATGTTTAACTAATCTTCTTACCAGCTCTCTGTACATTCATGTTAACACAGCCATTCCCTTAATAGTTCATTCAGCTTACTTTCAATGGTGCCATGTTGCAAAGATGAAAATGAATGTATAGGCCAAAAACAAGACTCAAAGGGAACCCAAGTGCCTATCTGTAGCTGACGTCACAACAGCCCACCTTCCCAGAAATAAATAAATCCACGTATTAAAAAAAATGGCGGACCTGGCCTCATTCCAAGAATCCATCATAGAGGAAATACTTTCAGAAATGATGCTTCCAAAAATATACCAACACTTGTGATTGCAAAGGGGCCACGAGAGCCCACACTGTCACAGACAGCCGAGGGGAGCGACAGCCTATGACGTCTGTAAAGCTTTTTCAAATGTTTTTCATCTGTACGGAATCATTTTTCCCCACCGTTGTTGACTCTGGGTTTGGGGTGAGCAGATCACCATGGAGACACGTGTGTATGTAGGGCGTTAACAGCCAGCGTTCCTCTCCACAGAAGATGATTCAACCCCCTCCTCCATGCCTCTGCTCTGGCTTATCTCTCTGACTGGAGGCCAGGACCATAGCCTCAGGTGCAATCCCAGACACCAATCCAGAATTACTCAAGGTAATTTTTTTCTTTTTTTCTCTAACCTTTATTTACACAGGTTAATCCCATTGAGACCGGAGACTCTTTGCAAGACAGACCTGTTTGCATTTACACGTTACCACATTCACACAGACATGCATACACCGATAGCAGGCTATCTATCGACATTCACACGAGGCAAGGTGGGTGAAGTGTCTTGCCCAAGGACACAACAACCATGACACAAGTGGCAGGGCGGGGATCGAACCGCCAACCCTTCGATCATTGGCAGACCCGCTCTACCACCTGAGCCACAGTCGCCCCAAAGTAATTACCAAACTCATTTACAATTTTGTAACCTGTCATCATCCAATTCCATTGTAGTTGAGACGCGGCATAAGCGGCAATCGCTTAACAGCCCTGAAATGTAACACAACATTTTTAAATACACAACAATGTCTTTTTTCGACCATCTGCTCCCCACCAGGATGCATCTAATAGCAATGTCTGGATTTGATTAAGGGTTATGCGGCTTCAAGTATTGATCAGGTGTGCAGTGCAATAGGACTTTCAATATGGTAATTATGGAACTGTGTTCATTTATCAATTTGTCATCATGCTGTTACTGACAGGGTTGATTATGCTGAAAGTATTTTAAGTAGTAATTTCGTTTTTTTAATAACCAAATCGATAGCCATAACATGTGTGTCCTCCAATTTGACTGTTTCAATTATCCCTGACACAAACCCAGTCACAAAACATGGGCGTCATTTTTGTATATACAGTACGCTGCCGTTCGAAGTTTGGAAACATTTTACAGTTCAATCTCCTTTTCTCCATAATCCTAATGATAGCTGTGATATCACAATATACAGAATGTCATGATGTCCAGTATTTTCAGTTAAAAAAAAAATCATCAAAACAGTCCAATGAAGCAAACACTATTAAGACACCTACAATGCCATGATGTGACTATTATCCCTCTTCAAATTAAAAGTCTCAATTTAAACCTTATGCGGCTGTTCTGGCATACAGTAGTCCTTGATCATGATTGTCTTTAGTAAAACGTCAGCTAACACTGAGGTGTGCGTAGGACGTTTGTGGGTCACAATGATTTCCTGTGATGGTTTGCCAAGTGTCAGGAGGGAAGGCTTTTACTAAAATGAGCCGGTCAGAGGAGGAAAGAAAACCCAAGCACAGCAGAATTTGTGTGCTGCTGCCAGGGTACAAAAATGTTTTGTTGAGATCCTAAATGGACGATGAATGAAAATCCTGACAAAGTTTCCTGTCTGTCTTCAATTACATGTTAAACTGCCTTAACACTTTGCCTGTATTTGTAGGGACAGGGAAACTGGAGGCTTTGTGAAACGCAAGGCAAACCTAGCTTAACTACAAAATGACTACATCGAGTTGAGGAGAATCAATACAGTATATATTTGCGCACAGCATTTCCAGTTTGGTTTTATTCATGTTTCCGTCCGCTCAAGAAGGCACTCATGTGTACGCTCAGAATGTTCTTCTATGGTGTGTGACGTGACACATTATTGCCACCTACTGACCTGGCATGATTACGTCAGTGGCTACTAGCTAGTAAGGCTAGTAAGGCATTAAAAACGCAGCATCTATTTAGTATTACACTCCTATAACATAGTCACATGGACACATGAAAAGTAATCGAAGCAGCAGAACCAGAGACAGTTTATTATTTATTCCATGGATTCTTTCACTTTGCCAAAAACCTGGCGCCTAAATGACCCACAATGAAACATCTGACTCTTCACACAGCTCCCCGTGGGGCTAACCTGTAAAATGGGCAGTGATGAAATACATTTTCCATTACATTACATGCTAGCAGACTCTTTTATTCAAAGCGACTTACAACAGGAGCACACATTCATACACCGATAGCAACAGCTACCACGCAGGGTGCAAGCTAACTATCAGGAGCAATTTAGGGTTCAGTGCCTTGCCCAGGGACACTTGGACAGTGGCAACATCCCTATTGTTACCACACATCCTTTATCCAATTCTACCTGCCATGTGTGTGCTAATGATTCATGTGATATCAATTAGTTTAACAACAACATTAAATACTGTGTCTTCTCTAAGTGATTTCCCATTGTTTTATACCAGCAGATGCTCTTTCTATTTTATGCTTAAGCTCCGGAAATGTCAAAAATGTCATAACGACACAGATGTTTTCAGAATACTACTTGATAGGCTAGTTTATGTTGAATGCAGGCTTTCGCATCCATAAAACATTTCATTTTTGAGAGCAGCTTTAATAAGCCTGAAGATAATACTTCACTGGCTGCAGGCTACTTTACAGAGCCAGAGAAATGTATGGATTAGTCATTTATAGTGGCTCTTTGTGACACATTTACATACTGTGCTGCGCTGCTGCTGCATATACTCAATTTATCCTAACCACTTTCATTTGGCTGGCAGTCAAAATGAGGCTTGCTCCATATAACACAGTTGCTGGGAGAAGGAGCGGAGGACAATCCAACTACCGCAATGCAAAGTAAATGAAAATGACCGCCTCTGCTCGTTGATAACACTTCAAAAAGGGGCCTCGTCAGGCAATATTCAACTGTGTGATTGGTATAAAGAGTCACACTGTAAGCCAAAAAATAAAAAAGTAAACAGATAATAACTAAAATGTTTCATTTACGCATTAAAAAACAGGGGATATTTCACAGTAATGCAGAAAGGCAGAGCGAGACTCAAGACTCATCAGTGGATTTTTCCATGGCATCCAAAGAGGCTGATGATACATTGGTGACACACTGAGACGCTAATAAAAACAGAGGGCAAACAAACAACCACACACACACACAAAACAACACACACACACACAACACACAAACACACCCAACACACACCACCACAAAACACACACACACACACACACACACACACACACACACACACACAACACACACACACAACAACACACCACACCCACAACACACATCACCAGCACACACACACCACAAACACACCACCTCACCAGGCTGAGGTTTCCTCTTGAGCAGGCCCTGTCTCCTCCACCGAGAGTGGGGGCTGAGATGGTAGGTCAGCTGACGACAAACCTTCTCCATTGCCCCAAGAGAGTCGCCCTCCTATTGGATGCACAACACACAGAAACATACAAGCTATTTACAATTACAGAGGATTGTCAGGTGATGATATATACCATATGGGTGGCATTCAGTGCTACAGTATGATTGGGAAGCGCAGCTGGTTGTACAATACAAAAGTCCAACAGAATGTAACGGACATGATTTATCTATGTGCTGTCCTGGATAGTGAATTTCCCACTGTTCGCCTGCACCTGACTGATGTAATGTTGAGCTTCTCAGTAGTTAACCAACTTTTACAGGTCTACTATATATTCCGATCTTAGACTTGCTGACTGTGGCTTAAGCGTCTTGAAGGTATTTTTAAAACCGACCATATTAAATAAATCTAAAAATGACATGTAGACTACAATGGTTGTTCTAGTTTTTTTTCAGTACAAAGAATCTGCAAATGTTATGTGTTGCTGTTTGGTCTCCTCTCCTTTGATTGGCCGTTCCCTCCCTTCTCCTCTGATTGATTTGTTCCCTCTTCTGTCCTCTGATTAGCCCGTCTCCTCTCCTTCCATTGGTCTATTTCCTCTCCTCTCCTGTCCTCTGATTGGTCCAGGGAAGGGGAAAGGGAGGAGTTTTTTTTATCATAATCTGTTGCAAGTGCGATCTTCGTTGACCATATCTGGTTAGTCAGACCAGGCCTTCCATGACATTGAAGTAAAGTCAGAGCAACCGGACAGGGTGAGGAACCCGTTGAGAGGGACTGAAAGCAGCAGCAGGGTTCCTCCCAGACTGCAGGAAAAGCCTGCTGGATTTTTCCTCTTGATTGTGGGCAGAAGATGGCACATGCTGAGAAGTCACTGACAGAGTTTTGGTGTCACGTTGCAAAGAAATATCCAGAGGCGGGGTTAATGTACATTGGACTCTTGACTTTGGATCTACTTCCATGTGTGAAGTAACCCTGTCAACCCTGACTCGCATCAAAACCAAGCAGAGGAGCAGACTGAATGTGGAGAGCAGCCTGGTAACGGCTGTTGCTACACTGCCCACCAGAACTGTCAAAACTTATAAAAGACTAACAAGCTCAAGTGTCTCATTAAACAACTCCAGTGACTGAGAAAAATATGTTGAAACTGCTATTGGTTCGTCTGAATATTATACATGTTCACTCACAATAATTGTAAATATCAACTGTAGAACTCTCAAATGTATGACTAAACAAAAGATGGTTACATCTAGATCAATGATAGTCTGTGATACATCTTGCGTCAGACATTCTTTATTCAAATATTCTTCATTACACTTTCAACATCTTCTTGGACATAATGGACTCAAGTGTGGTTGATATGTCATTGCTACAATAATCCAGTGACAGGTGTCTGGGTGTTTTGTTGTACAGGTATGATTCATTGACAGCTAAGTGGTTCTGATGCTGTCAGCCAAAGAGTTGTCAGTAATCAGAGTAGTGGAAAATGGAGGGGAAATGTCATGTTGTTGGACATAATCTATTCACGGAATGAGACAATGCGGTAAAGTGTTACGAAAGCAACCGACTGAAGGAAGTCTGCAGCAGGATATAAAAAAAGGTTTTCAGGACCACTGGAGCTAAGAATGAACAAACACACCTTCTGTCAACGTCAAGTTCCTGATATGACAGGACACAAACACAACCACACACACACAACACACACACACAACACACACACACACACACACACACACACACACACACACACACACACACACACACACACACACACACACACACACACACACACACACACACACACACACACACACACAACACACACACACACACACAGTGAGGCTGGGGAGTTTGCCACCTAGTTTGCTACACTGCAAAACTGCGAGTTATTATGAGTATGTTTCACGCGCCAGGCACTGCACTTAAACATTCATATAATGAAATTAATAATGTTACAGTATGAAAGCAGCATGTAAGCGACTCACCTCGGCGCCTCCGCTGACTGACAAAGAAATGACAGTCATGGGAAAAGACTTATTCTGTTGGCTATGACGTAAAAATAATTGCCGATTCTTTAATGTCCTGACATGTCAATTTACTACTCAATCTGAAGAAGCAATACTGAGTTTGAATCATGTGGTGAACCGTCAACAGCCACAGAGATAATGACGCACACAGCCTCATATAGCATCTGCCTCAATGTACCCACACAACCTTTCGCTGTAGAATAAGTGTGTGTGTTGTGTGTGTGTGTGTGTGTGTGTGTGTGTGTGTGTGTGTGTGTGTGTGTGTGTGTGTGTGTGTGTGTGTGTGTGTGTGTGTGTGTGTGGTGTGCCTTCCATCCATATTGAAATGTTATAATTCCGGTGGTGAGTCAGGTTTGCAGGTCCGTAGCATCCAGTATGAAACAGATGGTTTATGTGAAGATGTGATCTCAACAAAGACATTCATTGCTCCCTAAACTGTGACCTACCACACACACTGTGTTGTTTAGACCAGTGTGTGTGTATGTTTGTCTGCGTGCGTGTGTGTGTGTTTTGGACTTGCCTGGTAAAGTACTGAAAGGCAGAAGTTGAATAGCAAAATCGGAAAAACAATTTTCTAGCAAGCAGCTTTTGTATCAGTGAATGAATAGCTAACCAGAAGGGAAGCAGACAAAATATTAAATGAGGTCTACGCGTATTAAACAAGGTCTTAATCAAACAAAAACCAAATGAATGCTAACATTGCTCTCTGTCTGTCTATTACTGTTCTTTTCTTTCTGTTTCTCTGTATTTGTATATAACAAATGTTTCTATTGTACATCTTTTTTATTGTACATGTTTTACATTACATTAATGTGCATTGTCCTGAAACAAATAAATAAATAAATAGAAAATGCAGCATACTGTGAAGCAGCAGATGCACCGGCCTATCATGTTGCACAAGTGTAAGAAATGGCATTAACGCTGAGCCAGCATTCACAATGCCCTGACTGCAGTACACCTGAAACCATGAGTGTTACTCTGTGTCTGCAGGAAGAAACTCTCTCCTGACATATTTCCCATGTACAGTATCAGCTTTCAGAGGTGACATTGTGTTAGTGTTGTGTTTGCAACTTGCTTACGCTCCTATGCAAACAGAATTTTTTTCTATGAATTTTTTTTTTCTATTTTTTACCTAACATACCTTATCTATTATTTGCTGCTTTTGTTTCTCTTTTTAAAAGTGTCCTTACATTCGCCTTCAAGCAAATTCCTTGTATGTAAGTTTATTATCCTGTGACTTTTTGGTGTTTTACAGCTCCAGTTTTCCTTTAAAGGGTTGAGAAAAGGCCTCATTTTCCAATGAAAACTTTTTATAAAGACATCTGGTAAACTAAAAATTTGCATGGATGTCAGGCCGAAAAATACAATGTCCTCTTTGCAGACACATTCAGTACATTTACATGATGTTCGAAAATCGATTAACTGTGTTTGTTTTTTTCGTTTGTTTTTGTAATCTTTTAAGTAAAATAACCAAATGTATAAAAAACATTATTTATTTATTGTTTTTGAAAGACCGAAACCAAGCTTTTCAAATACATGTACACATGTATAACATTTAATTTCTAGAAATCGAGCTAAAACATATAGATAGTGAGACTGGGAGCTGAGCTAGAGCATACAGAATAACAACAACCAAGAAAATAGAGGAAAGCTGTGTGTGTGTGTGTACAAGCTAGTACGAAATGAACATATCTGTAACTTTATCCATATCACAGTTTAACATGATACCAGTTTGCCGCTCGCTAACCGTTAGACCCTCGAAAAGCTAAAAGCTGCTGAAAGAGGGCATATTGTCATAGTGGAGATGGACATGGCTTACTGGTCAATAAATCCACTCCCCTCCTGTGCTTGTATACTGGGACAAGGACTCTAGTCCAATTTCACCATACCTCGACTTAACTGTGCATGGAAACGTACTAGGGATGGGCATAATTAAACGATGATCGATCATTGTGATCGTGAAATTGTTATCGATCATATAGCCGTTGTGTTGCGCAGTGTGAGCCCTGCAGCAGAGCAATGAGTTTCACTATGTGGCAGCACCAAAGACTGTATGGGCAGCAATTAAACCTCCTACCAGCAGGGGGAGATACTTAACTAGTAGTAGGAGACAACAGAACAAGGCTCAGGCAGCAGCCTGCGAGCTGCCGTAGATGTCAAAACATAAACATGAAGAAGTCAAGGCGAAGTTTGGCATCGGACAGCTTTAGAACCGAAAATAACCAAGTTCATTAAACATTGCGAAACCTTGTATAAGCGCAAAACCTCAACAAACCGAATTATGTACCACTTGTACATTGAAGCCTACATCCGACCCTGTTTAACGTGTCACGTTAGCGCCGCTAGCATTTGAGGCTAACTTTATCGTCTATGCTTTCCTACTTCGCCTTCATCAGGGAACTAATTTGCACATTTTGTTTATTAAATGAAGTAACGTTAGGTCCTTTACCACTCAGAGAAACTTGCCGTGCCCTTATGCAGTCTTTGGCAGCATCTTAGGAGGCGCATATGTGTTCTATTTCGTTCCTACTGACCGCCAGAGGCGGTGCTTTCAGCACTGGATGTTCCATCGCGCGCATGCGCAGGTCGAGATCTTATACCAAAATAGTCACCCGTGACACCTGGGTGACCCGAGAATATGTATATATTCCGGAAGTCACTCTAGGATCTGTTCCTTCTATCTTCTCGTGCTAGCAGGTCACACACATTGTGTGTGTATATACCATTAGCTTGTCGCAAGTAGCTTTGTAACCTAAGGGTTGGGGCTTCGATTTGACTTCGTCCTCCAAAGGCTGCGCTTGCAATTCGTTCGACTTCGGCTGAGGCCGGGGTCAGGGGGTGAGTAGAGTGTGAAGGCTACGCGTAGCCGGCGGCTATCGCGGAAGCTAATATCACCTTTCCACCTTGCTTTAATTGAGCTTGTCAAGCGGCGGCTGGTTTCACAGTCGCCGTGTTATTCCCCCCGGGGGTTCTCACCGGTGCTTGTGTGTTTTTCGCTAAAGCCCGGTATGCTCGAATGTATTGTTTTTCTAGCATTGTTGACTGTGCTCGGGTGCTACGTAGATCGCCCCGACTGGTTGCTTACTTCGATTTAATCGACAGCGAGCGGCTTGGGGAGAGTCCAAGCCGCCGCCACAGTATTTTGTAGCATCGCCTAGAGCGAGAGGCTACTTACTTTGCTCGTCAAGTGGGCAGCTTCGGGTCAGAAGTCGCTTTCACTATTGTATTTGAGCTGTTCGCACCAGTCGTGTGCTCTCACCTAAGCCTTGCGTTGCATAGCTTACTTTATTTGCTAGGGGCAGTGGGTGAGCTGTGCCACACACTAGTATGCTGTTGTATACACTGTATGCTGCTGTATTGCTCTCAGGTGGGCTAATTAGTTTCCTAAATCGCCTTCACCGTGTTATTTTAGCCGTGTCACACTGTTGCACGTGTGTAGGCTGCTGTAGTGTGTCGCCAGTTGGCAGCTTAATTAGTTTCACACCGCTGTATTATTATAGCCGTGTCGCACCGTTGCACGGTAGCTCGCCTTAGCCTGGTTGCATAGGCTACTTTAGTTGCGCCAGTGAACGTCTTGGAACCCAAGTGTTGCTGTCACTGTGTTATTTAAGGCGCATTGTTGCCTGGGTGTGCTCGCCTGAGGCCCGATTGCCTAGCCTTCGTTGATTTGCTCTCCAGTGGGCGGCTGGGGTTACCTAGAGCCGCTGACACTGCCAGGGGACTACTACAGATAGAGAATAGCATTTGGCTAATTCTATCTTTTTAACCCATGTATGATCATGTGTTTTATTAATTTGACACTGTCCCCTTCTTAAATAAGCTGAATTCAATTGAACTGTGTTATTTAGGGGGTTGCATTGTTGCTTGGGTGCTCTCGTTTAAAGCTCGATCGCCTAGCCTACTGTAATTATGCTCGCCAGTGGGCGGCATAGTTTTACACCGCCACTGTTTTATTCTAGCGGTGTCGCACCATGGCTCGGGTGCTCTCGCCTGAAGCCGGGTTGCATACCTTAATCAGATACATATTTTAATTGTCTCAACAGGTTGCATTGTTGCTTGGGTGCTCTCGCCTAAAGCTCGATTGCCAAGCCTACTGTAATTATGCTCGCCAGTGGGCAGCATAGTTTTACACCGCCACTGTATTATTCTAGCGGTGTCGCACCGTGGCTCGGGTGTTGTCGCCTGAAGCCCGGTTGCATACGTTAGTTGCTACTAGCCAGTGAGCGTCTTGGGTTTCCAAGGGTCACCTTCACTGTGTTATTTTGGCTGTCACACCGTTGTCGTGTCAGCACAGACTACTGTATTTGCCTGAAGCCCGGTTGCATACCTTAATCGGATGCATATTTTAATTGTCTCAACAGGTTGCATTGTTGCTTGGGTGCTCTCGCCTAAAGCTCGATTGCCTAGCCTACTGTAATTATGCTCGCCAGTGGGCAGCATAGTTTTACACAACAGGTCGCATTGTTGCTTGGGTGCTCTCGCCTAAAGCTCGATTGCCTAAAGCCTACTGTAATTATGCTCGCCAGTGGGCAGCATAGTTTTACACAACAGGTCGCATTGTTGCTTGGGTGCTCTCGCCTAAAGCTCGATTGCCTAAAGCCTACTGTAATTATGCTCGCCAGTGGGCAGCATAGTTTTACACTACAGGTCGCATTGCTGCTTGGGTGCTCTCGCCTAAAGCTCGATTGCCTAAAGCCTACTGTAATTATGCTCGCCAGTGGGCAGCATAGTTTTACACTACAGGTCGCATTGCTGCTTGGGTGCTCTCGCCTAAAGCTCGATTGCCTAAAGCCTACTGTAATTATGCTCGCCAGTGGGCAGCATAGTTTTACACAACAGGTCGCATTGTTGCTTGGGTGCTCTCGCCTAAAGCTCGATTGCCTAAAGCCTACTGTAATTATGCTCGCCAGTGGGCAGCATAGTTTTACACAACAGGTCGCATTGTTGCTTGGGTGCTCTCGCCTAAAGCTCGATTGCCTAAAGCCTACTGTAATTATGCTCGCCAGTGGGCAGCATAGTTTTACACTACAGGTCGCATTGCTGCTTGGGTGCTCTCGCCTAAAGCTCGATTGCCTAAAGCCTACTGTAATTATGCTCGCCAGTGGGCAGCATAGTTTTACACCGCCACTGTTTTATTCTAGCGGTGTCGCACCGTGGCTCGGTTGCTCTCGCCTGAAGCCCGGTTGCATACCTTTAACAGATGCATATTTTAATTGGCTCGACAATGAGCAGCTTAGGCCTCCTAAAGTCGCCGTCACTGTTACTTTTAGGGGTGTCGCTCCGTTGCTCTGGTGCTTGCGCCGGAAGCTCGGTTGAGTAGGCTACTAATTCATTTAGCCTAGCCTGCTAAATTGCTGACATACTAAACAACCATAAGTGTGACGCCTTCATGGCCTCCCTACAGTGGAGAATGGCCATGACAAGTGCCCGGCAGGTCTCGGGGTGAGCACCCGAGGGAAGCACTGTCAGATAAACCATGCATGAACCGTAGTTTCATGCCTCAGGCACTGAGGCTTGCTAGGTAGAAGCTCTCCTACTAGCCTCCAACCAGCTCAGGGTACCAGCTGCAGTGAGTAGCCTTGCGGCTGTGCATCCTCCCTACTCAGGGGATGGCATGCTGTCCACAGCTGCGTCCTGTAATGTTATACAGATGGGCAGCTCGGCTAGAGGGTCAGTGTCCGTCCGTGACTTGCCAACTATTGGGCTAGATGAAGCTCTGGTTTCATCTGCACCTGTGAATGCCTTTTTTCGGCGGGCCCTCAATACTCCGTATATTTCTCTGGGCCTCCCTCTGAGCCTCACTTCGAAGGCAGAGCTCCATAGAGGCTCTGCAGATTTAGGGGCTCTCTCATCACACTAGTGACAGCAGAGCTCTGGCAGCCATGCACAATGCTGATAGTTAGGGCTTGGACTGGTTAGCTCCGATTGAGCCTGCTATAGCATCCCTGGTTGTCTCCCCAGACGAGGCTCTGAGAACCGATGTGCGCTGCCCTCGGCCCCAGTGCCAGATTACATACGACCTCCTTACTAGGAGTTACGACATTGCTGCCCGTGTGGGACGTCTTGGGAATTGGCTTTCGCACATAGTCATGGCTTGGTTGCAAACCATACAGGGGTCAGGTGCTGGTCACTCAGCACGGACCCTCAGTGATGCTTCGCTGCAGACTTTGCATTATGACTTAGGGAGCTAGGCAGGTTGATGCAACTGTGCGTCCCAGTCGGGGGTGTGTCGACAGACCCTCCGTTCTCTTCCAGTGATCCCAGGCCGCACGCTTTAGGCCCCGGTGCGAAGTGTTCAGGTTGACCAGGCTAGACAGTAGTTGCACGCTGCGACGTGCGCCTCTGCCTGATTCCAGGCCGGGAACCTCTGTGGTACCCCTTGCCAATATCTTCAACCACGTCCAGGTGGGCAATCAAGGGGCCAGTGCTTCTCAGCACATTCTGGACAGCGCCGTAACACCGCGCTACGGTCGGCTTTTCAGGCGCCAGGAAGTCGGCGTCCAGCCTCCGCCCTCCCGAGAGTCCCTGGGGGTGCTACTCGATGCTCGGTAGGTTCTACTCAGCCTAATTTCAGGTACCAAGGAAGTGGGGCGGGTTCGTCCCATTCTGGACTAAGAGGGCGGAATCGGTGCCTCACGGTTCTTCCTTTCCACATGCTGCGTGTTGCAGGTGGCCTCCAGTCTATTGCTCAGGCGGACTGGGTTGTGTCAATAGCCCTGAAGGACGCTACTTTCAGGTCCCTACTGCCCAATGCCACAGGTGGTCCTCCCCTTTGCATTTCTGGGCAAGGTGCATTTCAGGGTTCTTCCGTTGGGCCGTCCCTGGCTCTGCGTATATTAAACAGTGTGTGGCAGCATCCCTGTCGCCATTACAGCTCAGCGGTATGGTGTACTGCCATACCTAGCAGCCTCTTCCTTTGACTGATAAGTATGCTGACCTCGGCATCCATGAGGGTCCTACTAAGCCTTCTCAAGGTGAGTTCTCTTCAGATCTGGGCGAATGGTCTCCACTTGGACCCCAAGTGGCAGAGACGCAAGATGGTCAGGGTGTCTGGTCAGTGCCTTCGGGCCCTCAGACCCTGGAGAGAGAGGGCATCCCTGATTGCAGGGTCGCCCTTAGGGAGGAATCTCCCGGTGTGAGGTTGTAGAGACAGACGCCTCCTTGTCAGACTGGGACGCAGTCTATTAGTGCAGGACTGTCGTAGGCCAGTGGGATGCCCAGCAGAGACTGGAGCAGGTTAGGCTGGAACTCCTTGCAGGGTTCTTAGCACTCAGGCTTCAACCACCAGGTGGGCACCAGATCGGAGCAGGGCCTGCGGGGTACGCAAGGGCTCCTTATGGGGGTGCTCCACCATTATCTAAGCTTTCCAGGTGTCTGGAACACAGCGATAGACCTTCTCTCTTGCCAAGGGCCACCCACCGGGGAGTGGAGACTCCATCCGGAGGTGGTAGGCATGATTGGGACAAGTATGGCAGGGCGGTGGCATATCTCTTGCTTCCGAAGAGAAGACCCACTGTCCCCTGGGTTCTCCTAGAGAGGAGAGGACCAGCCCCCTAAGGCAGGAGGCTCTGGCTAATGCTTGGCCAGTCAGCCTGCTTTATGCATTTCCTCTAATTCTCTTTTTACTGGTAACACTGGACGGGGTCCAGCATTACAGTTACAGCCTACGTTTGGTGGCTCCACATGGGCCAGGAAGGCCATGGTTCCCAGCGTTACTAAAACTCCTCAAAGGAGTCCCTTGGTGCCTTCCAGAGAGACAGGAACTTCTGTCTCAGGTGGGCATACGACATGTAGGGCACCCGAACTCGGGGCGCCTGCAGCTGGGCGTGTGGCTCCTGATAGCCAGGACCCGCTGTTGACGTATTGCGACCAGTCAGAGGTCCAGACCTGTGTTAGGTTCAGGGGCACTCTCCGCTATATGGCTCTATACAGACAGGTGGAAGTTGTTTGCACAGTAGTGCATGGCACATGGCAAAGTCCAAGGGACTTGCTCATTGAGAGTGATACTACACTTTCTGCAGTCTGTGTGGGCAACAGGAGAGCTGCTTCCACCCTGCGCGTTTATGTGGCTGCGATATCGGCCGCACATGCAAGGGTGGATATCCAGACGGTAGGGTCCCACTACCTAGTCAGGCAGTTACTGAAGGGAGGCCAGAGGCTTCATTCAGCCACCACGACCCCTGAGGGCACCATCATGGGACTTGCAAGTAGTCCTGAGGGCCTTAGGTCTATCCCCATTTGAGCCGCTGAGTCAGGCAGACCTGACGCGGCTGTCTATGAAGACGGCATTCGTCCTTGCCATTGCGTCTGCAAACGGTCGGTGAACTCCATGCCTTGTCAGTGAGCCAGGCGCGCTTGCGCTGGCATGTAGAAGGGTCAGGAGTGGTGCTCTCGCCAAATCCATCCTTCCTATCCAAACGATTGTCTCCCCACTATGTAAACCACCTATGTGCCCGGTGCGGGCGCTTGGGGCATAGCTTGTGGCAATAACCAGCTTGCGTAAGACAAATAACCTCTTTGTCTGCTATGGGAGCTGCAGGAAGGGGGCTGCCCTGTCCAAACAGAGACACTCCCACTGGCTTGTGGATGTGGTCTGTGAATGCATATAGAGCACAGGGGCTCCCCAGGCCTTGCCCGTTGAGTGCCACTCTACCAGGAGTATGGCTACATCTTGGGCTGCCTTGAAGCGGGTTCAACGTCAGGACATTTGCGCCTCGGCTACATGGTTTTCATCATGTACTTTGCGCGGCTCTACAGAGTAAATGTTTCTGCTCCTCATCCTGTGGGATGGCGGCTGTCTTGTTGACGGCTGTAAGCCCCTAATTGATGAGTACTCTTCGTGACCTTTCTGGTATAAGTCATCCAGTGCTGAAAGCACCGCCTCTGGCGGTCAGTAGGAACGAAATAGAACGATAGTTACGTATGTAACTACGGTTCTATGAGTTCCGGATGACCGCCAGAGTTCTCTGTCACTCAGACTTCTCAGATACCACGAGAAGATCCAGTTGGAACAGATCCTAGAGTGACTTCCGGAATATATACATATTCTCGGGTCACCAGGTGTCACGGGTGACTATTTTGGTATAAGATCTCGACCTGCGCATGCGCGCGATGGAACATCCAGTGCTGAAAGCACCGCCTCTGGCGGTCATCCGGAACTCATAGAACCGTAGTTACATACGTAACTATCGTTTAAAGGTATCGTGGCATTGGCTCATTGTCGGGCTTTAACCAGCGCCGCATTTAATTTATTTATTTTTAAAAGTTGCCTTGTCTTAATGGATAGTTGTTTGGCTAGAAGATCTTGGAATAAAGATGTAATTGGGTAAACACCTCTTGTATACAGTCTATGGTAAAAATGCTGTATTTTGGATACATGTAAAAATGATACCTATGTAAAAAGATAGGCCTAACGATTAAATCGATAATTGATTTTCCCTATTATATCAATGAAATTTCTTAAAATGCCCATCCGTAGTACCCAGAGATATTTTCATTCAAGGTTTTTCGTTAGGGCAGAGAAATTACAAATAGCCAACTCTAAATATATGATGATATAATTAGAAATTCTAGTTTGCACCGACCACATTCTTAGAAGATCGATATCTAACCACTAAGTGATATTTCGACAATATTTTCTGTTTTAGCAGTTTTTTTTAATTGCTGTAGTCTTAGTCGAGGCATATTGACGTTTGTGTTACAATGTGTACTCTACAGTGAGAGAGTTGTCATCATGTCAATACAGCTGCTTAGATACCATTGTACTGAGGTGAATGAGAGCGAGAGTTAGGGTCGATGGCAGACTGGAGCCTCATGGCTTTACTGTGGTCTTTTCTACATTTCACTGTATCCAAATCTCTCTCTCTCTCTGTCTCTCTCTCTATCTCTCTCATCCTCTATCCTCTCTATCGCGGTCATTCTCCTCGTTTCCCCTCGGTTGCCTCTTTGTCTCTCTTCTACTTTCTCTGTTGTCATGCCTCCCTCTCTCTCCCTCCTTCCATTATTGATACAGAACACATTTATGAATCTATTTGCTCTCCAGGGAACTGATGACCTCTCACTCTCTCTCTCTCTCCTTTCTCTCCCTGTGTCCATCTCCCTCTCTTGTATTTATCTGTCTGCCTCATCTCTCTTTCTTCCCCTCAGGCCAGCCTGCTGATAAAGTTAGTTTGCACAGTACAAATGGAGGCCATTACTTCAGTCCTATTCCCTCCCGCACGCCCTGGTAAATGACTGTTGAGTCGTTCCTCCGTCCTGCTGATGAATTGTTTGGGTCATTCAATGGTATTGCTCTGGTTCCAGACAGAAGGTCTAGAGGTGAGGGGGGACGACCAGGCAGACGGGCAGACGGCTGAGTCATGGCTGGACCGCAGGACCAAAATACAGAGGACACTGACAAACTGCTGCATTTTATTGATAATGTGAAAGATGGACGAATGGACAGTGAGTTTTAATAAAAAGGTAAATGGAGCCAGTTTCGTTGCCTGCGCTGACAATGGACCAGAACAACATCCATACACTGATGCAGATGTGCTGAGCTACATCACCATTCCTTTGGAGTGGTGTTTCTGGCCATCTCACCGATATAATCCAATATCCACTGTCCTTCTAGCTCTTGTTTGATCCCCACCAACTGGTAATGTTCACTAGCTTTAGTCTCTAACATTGTCTGTATAACTTGGAGAGGATCTGTGTCCGAAAACCTTGTCCACTCAAAAATGGACGTCCTGGGTCCCCTTCCTCTTTTCTCTGTCCACTAACTTCCTCTGTTCTGTTATTCTCTCACACGGTTCTTCCTACCACAGCTATGCAGACGACAACCAACTAATTATCTATTTTCCATCGCCTGAAACCAAGGTAGCAGCACGAACATCTGACATCTCTCAATGGATGTCCACACACCACTATAAACTCAACCTTGAAAAAAAATTCATCATCATCTCTAATGTACATAATTCTTTCTGAGTTTGTACCTTAATGGTTGAATGAACTCATTGGAAGATGCTTTGGTTAAAAGCGTAAGCAAAATGATATGTAATGTAATGTAATACAGTTAATGTAAACAGGGAATTTTCAGATATCTTAAAACACCAAAAACAGGAATGTCATCATAACTTTTTGCATTATTTTTTTCGCTGTCCAAAAGATCTTTGCTAGCGCACGCCTGCTGCGCGTGCATTTGTTTAGGAAGCAAGTGCTAGAGACGGCAGGATGCATGGCCATGAGCTAATGTATTTATATGTGACTGTGTCAGATTAATAATGGTAATATGACGATGGTGAAGCAAAGTGAACTTGTTTTGTTACTGTACATAAAATATGCCTGCCGTAGATTGTCGGCAGGGATTCAGACCCATGCAAAGGCATAGATAAAAACTAAATAAAAATAGCATTCTTTTCACTGTTGGTCTTGTTTGTTGTCGGAGGTCACTTAAGATCATCAGAGGGAACATTTGACTGTTTCATAAACAATAAAAAGTTCCTTCTATTCTCTTTAATAAAAAATAAAACCAAACTAGATTGAATGAAAACCAAATGCTAAATATGACCTGATGTAAATCTCAAACAGCAAAATGGCTTGAGCCTCTGTAAAGCTTCACAGAAATGGACAAGCTGCAGCCTTGTTTTTGTAACATACCAGTACACCCTCATTATCTATTTATCCAAGGCCTTTAAATATACTCTAGTCAATCACATCCGGGCCTGGATCCAACTCCAGCCAACAAGTGGAATGTCGATTTGTCAAGTGTGAATCAAGACAAGGAAAAAGAAGAGAGAGATTCTTGTACACAGACAAAGGCACAAGAAGGTGGTGATTTGAGACCAATCTGAAATATATGGTACACGTTTAAGGAGGTTTAAACATGACTCCAATGCCACATTGACTTAGATTTACAACGGTAAATTCATAAACGACATTACTGAGAGGCGTCATGAGCTTTTCACTCAGGTACTGTTAAGTCATTGAAGATGTGATTCACTAAAAACATGCAATCATTGTACTGGTCTTATTGATCAAATTGAATGTTTGGAGGAAATAACAACATTTTCATGAACTATAAATCACTTTTGACTAAGAGACATATCTTATTCTTAACCTTAGTTTCTTATGAAAAAGAGAACACATATCCTGTTTGACTTGAACCGTAGAAATAGAGGGGACACGGCTGAAGATGTGGGATTATAATGAGAGGTAAATATACAGTAGATATTGTTATTGTGAACAGCTTGGGAATAGCTGTGTGTTGCAGAGTGACAGATGGATGGGTGGGTGTATATTTGTTGTGTGGCACCTGTTGCTCCAGTGTGACATAGGAAATAGGAATAGTGTGATCTGAGAGAAAATTCAAAGAAACATGGACATTTTCATTTATGAACCATTGTTCACAAATTGTGCAACAATATATTTATATATAATGTGACATAGTGGTCAATAAAGGGGCAATTTAAATGAAATGTGATACATAATTCATTTCCTGTAGCTGCTTCACAATACAAGCCTCCCCCTGAACACTGTGAGGCCTCTGTCTGATGGATGAAACAACACTAAAAGTAAGAGGGAATGCACTTTCACTTTTCTTCTCACTGGATTCATGACTACGCCTATTTTAAACCAGTAACTTTAATCCAACAGTTGTTAAGCATCAGGGCTAGTTTACAATAAGATGTCTCAGGGTATTCAGCTGGTGTGAGGAATAGACACAGGTAAACGCGCTGTATAGAAAACAGAGCAGACTCCACACATGGTTAGTTTCTGGGGAGGAAAATCCAGGATTTCTGAGTTTCACGTCAACACACCCCGACACCTCACTAATCCTCCTCTGTGGAACATCCCTCCTGGTGCGCACACAAACACACACAAACACACACACACACACACACACACAACACACACACACACACACGCCAAACTCCAAAGCGAGTGTGAAAGGTCTATTTCACTGCATATTTATGTAAGAAATCATCATTCAATGCAGGCAGGCATATATCAGGTGACTGTCATTGTCAGCAGAGTCAAACACACACACAAAAGGCATAACTGATCCGCTTCGAGCTGGATAAGGCTGAGGAATGATCTGTTGATTCACACAGACACAGGTTGGATGGTTGGATGGATGGATGGATGGTTGGATGGATGGATGGATGGACACAGAAGAGAAGTGACAAATACACCACTTAAAAAACTTCAGACAGGAGAGAGGTGTGAAACGGGTAGAATAAAGAGTTAAAAAAATGAGAGCTGGAGAGAGAGAGAGAGAAAGAGACAAACTGACGGTGGAGAGACAGAGAGAATGGTAGCAGCTGCAGTGACAAAGCGATAGAGCTTAAAGTAAAGATTCGCACATCGCACTGCTCGTCTCATGTCACACTGCAGTGAATAAACCCTCACACTCGCTTCAGAGGCTGCTGTGTTTTGTGTGTGTGTGTGTGTGTGTGTGTGTGTGTGTGTGTGTGTGTGTGTGTGTGTGTGTGTGTGTGTGTGTGTGTGTGCGCGCGTGTGTTTTTGTGTGTGTGCGTACGTGTGTGTGCGTGTGTGTTTTTTGTGTGTGTGTGTGTGTGTGTGTGTGTGTGTGTGTGTGTGTGTGTGTGTGCGCGCACCAGGAGGGATATTCCACATAGGAGGATTGGTGAGGTGTCAGGGTGTGTTGACGTGAAACTGAGAAATCCTGGATTTTCTTCCACCATGCTTGGAGTGTGCTACAGGAAATTAATATTGAGTCATATTTCAGTCAAATTGCTCCTCATCTACTGCTATATCGCACTATATAAAAATATACTTGAGCACAATTCAGAGAAAAATGTATAAAAAATGGTAGCATGTTCATGGCATGTGCATTCTGCTATAGGAATCCCATGATGCAATGCGTCACATTTTAAAGATGCAAATAGGACAAAGCCGCCAGTGATGACGCAAAAATTATGATTATAAAAATGTTCCAAACGCATAATCTGCTGCTCACTACAAAGCAAAGCGCTGAATGTCTGTAATGTAAGGGGCATGTGGGCACTAGCCAGGAGAATAGGCTGATTTGATTTTGTATTGTCCGTTTAATCATGATTTGCGATTAAGTTTATTCAAGAAAAGTCGATGTTAAAGAAGTTCATTATATGTGTGATGCAGATGTTAGCTTTTTTGATGGCTGACTTTATTGAAACGGCGTGGGCTGAGAGGAATATGTCTCTTTATATTTAGTGTGTTTATTCGGTGCTGGATGAATTGCATTGTATATTGTATTTGTATTGTGTTTGTACTACACGCTTTGTGTAGTTATAACGGTGTCCTGTAATCCTGTGTGGGATGGGCCACTTGTGTGGCATGACATGAAAATAAAAAACATCATGTGAGGAGCAGAGAATGAGAGAACGTGACGTCAGACATAGCACCAGATCAGCTGCTATTGTATGAAAAGCCATTTCTCTGATGAAGGACAAAAGCTGAAAAGGCCATTGATTGGTCCCACAGTAAAGTATTCTGTCATACTATGAGTGTTGCTGGAGTTCTGACCTCTCTGCCAGAAAAAATTAATGTAAGGAATGATGAAAATTCAATTCAAATTCTCATTATACGTTGCTGCTTGTGTGACGGAAGGACACCTTAGATGCACCCATGGATGTATTGTACGATGTAACACCCCTAACCCTAACCCTCTCTCTGCCTTAATTTCCTGTCTGTCACTTTCAAAATAAAGGCAAATCCCCCCCCCCCCTTCCCATAAACTTAAGTCATGAGTATTATTTTTATAATTCCCAATTTTTAGGGTTTTATTAAAGGCATTTTTTCCCGCCAGAAATTGATTTCCATTGCTATCGGCTGCTACTGTAAACCAAAAGTGCATCAATGCAAAACAAAATGTATTAGCATTAGTACTGATCTATAGAACTAGTTTGTCTGGGGAAAAAAGAGACAACAGGTGTTTGCTTCCAACAAACCTACATTCATGTGGAAATCAGAATTTCTAAAAAAAATATATAGGGGAAAGTGGGGTGAGTTGTGCAACTTTTTACTCAAAGTGATTTTAAAGTGAGGCCTTGACAGTTATGTCTCCAACTCAAATATGTACATATATTTCAGGATGTTGTGCATCCCTGGCAATAAAAACTTTGGATCTGGAATAAACTGTTTAAGAAATATAGCTTTCGGAAAAAAAGTTGTCTTGTCGCACAAATCACCCCACACCGTGGGGTGATTTGTGCATTTGGAGAAAATAAGATGGGTGAATTGTGCCAATTTATATATATCTCAAAAACTGTAATGCAAGACAAATCCATTAGACAATCACTTATTTAAGGTGTATTTAAAGTAAATAAAGTAAATAGTTGACAAAGATTGAAGGTACATTTTCTTAAACAAGGCCTAGCAGATCTAGGTGGTTTTGCCTGCAAAGCTCACAATGACAAAGTCACCATCATCATCTTTCTGGCCATCTGAACTCTCATCAGTGGTGTCGTTAAGTGGAATTGAGATGTCACTCTCTTCTGAGCTACTGTAGACAATCACTTTCTTTTGGTGACCAGCGTATACAGCCATGCCACTGGCACAACTCTCAGAAATGTACTTTGCACTAGTTGCTCCGTGCTTGTGGAACCAACTGCCACCTGACAAATGTGATTCCCCCTACATTTCTGCCTTTAAATCAAGGCTCAAAACCCATATGTACACCCTGGTGTTTCCTCCCCATTAACCTCTGCACTACTTACTTACCTCTGCACTACTATCTGTGTTTATGTGGATGTATGGGCTTTACGTCTTTTATTTTGGTTATTGTTATTTTACCTTCATTGTTTACCTACTGAATGCACTATGTACAGCACTTTGGACAGTGCAAACTGTCATAAATGTGCTTTTATAAATACATTTTACTTACTTACTTACTTATAACTCACCTAGGCACTTTGGCACAAATCACCCCATCCCCAGAATTTTGGATAATAGGCATGATGCAGCAATTTAGGGTTGACATTGTGCTAACTATATAGACTCAAAGTGTAGCATACCAAAGCACTAAAACATGTGTCAAATGTTTTCAAACGTGTCTATAATTGTTCAGACACAATAATCAAAAAACCTTGATCATGGAAATTTTACTTTGAAAGGCAAAACACAGTTTTTTGAGCTTAAATGTGCTTATATCTTATTCCTTGTGTCTCCCTTCTTTACAGGTTGAGTCAAATGGATGGCTCTTCTTAAATATGTGGTCACATTTCCAATTTCTTCCACGGTTTTCTAGAAACAAGGGGTTTTGCAACTTCCAAAATGCACAACTCACCCCACTTTCCTCTATACAGTATATATTCAGATTTTCACTGTTTCTTCCTGTTTTGTCTTTCTACAGACAATATTTATGATATAGACATATGACATTTATACAGGAAAAAACAGCATCATTAGCTTATTTCTATTATTGACCTTTGATGAAAACCCACTTTAGTCCTCATTAGATTTGATTATATGGAGTTTGATTGATCCAATATACACTGTAGACTATAATACAAATTCCGCGTGATGTATTGGCAATCCTCACTTTGTTACCAGAGGCTCTCTTTCTTCTTGTATCTGCCTGAATAATTCATAACTGAAGCATAAAGAGGATGAACACTGATGTTATTAATGATCATATTTCTATTTATGCACACAACACAACTACCTCCATCTATAATCCTGTCTCTTCACTGAATGCTCCCTTTGTGTATTTATTAATCCTCCTATTAATCACACAGATGAAACCGTCTGTCAAGTGGATAAAAGTCTATTCAATCAACTCTCAGTATGTCTGGCCTGGAGAATGTTAGGCCCAGGTTTGGCTGTTCTCTTGCTGATTTTAAATGCATGGAGGGTACCATGGAACTTTGCGAGTCGATAACTTACATTGGAACAATTATTATTTGTCATTTTCAGAAATCTTCAAATGAATATACAAATTTGGCAAATAGCTAACAAAAGCGCACATTTGCATCTCTTTAAAAACTAAAAATAGAGTTAAAATCATTTAATTTCGTTCTCACAACATTTGATACAGCTTTTTTTTCATTCGTTTAAGTCAAAAAATGATGTACAGGTAATAAAAATGCCTTTTCTGCATGTTTTCAAGAACAAAATATATCATAAAGACAATTGACAACATATGAACAAATCCTTCTGTCATAAACTTCAGAATAGTGCTAAGAATGATTATCAAATGCTTAGTGTATGTGCTTTAAAAGATTTAGGGTTGACATTATTAAAATAATTTCAATGTTGAGTTCAATGTTCAGTTAAAAGATGGTTGTATATAGGAGAAATATAAAGAGGCAACCAGACAAGGTCTAGCCAAATAAACGCATATATGTACATTTTGGACCGTTTATTTATGCTAGTATGAAAGAAGACATGTTATTGAAGCCAAACATCTCAAAATTGACCAGTGCTGGAAAAAAAGTTTTTACCTGCCGTGTCTCGCCTCAACCACATCAAATGGGCAGCAAATAACCTCCATCAAACATGTTCTCCTCTGCACAATTGTGTTATGTTATTGTGTATTGCCTGGAGGCAGAGCGACGTGTGTGTGTGTGTGTGTGTGTGTGTGTGTGTGTGTGTGTGTGTGTGTGTGTGTGTGTGTGTGTGTGTGTGTGTGTGTGTGTGTGTGGTGTGTGTTTTGCATGGCTCTGGAGGGAAGTTGTCAATCAATGTGTCTCTGTGGCTCTGTGGTGGTCGGGGCTGCAGTGAGCACTAGAGGAAGGGATACATCCTATTCATCAACAACACATTCCCAAGCAGATGATGCATTTGAAAACCAAGAGTTAAAGCAGCTCCAAGCAATATTTCTGTTTTATTTCTGAGAAATATACAGGCCAGGTTTAATAATATAAAGTAGTTGTCTGTTTTGCGTCTGTTTATTTCTCTTGTACAAATTGAAAAAGGCCAGACAGTGTTTTAAAAAAAAAAAAGTTTCTATCCTCAGAAGCATCAAAAAAGAAGCAGCGAAGCCGCAAATATCTTTGATACCGAGTTTGGGGAAGTCAAACTCAGCGGCAATTAAAACGTGTCGGAGAGGATGTACTGTTCTCTCTTGTTGCTTGATGAGAATATAATATAAAAAACACACACACAAACAACACACACACACCACACACACACACACACACACACACATAGATTATATTCAGTAGATTATCATCTCAGAAATCCATTGTCCTCATTTAAGGCAGGGGGAAATATTTGATCCAGAGGACTAGAAAATAATAGCATAGCTGTATCTAAGATCTAGATTACTTTTTACAGTTAA
>CM047508.1:28098491-28165991 GCA_026122265.1 Ammodytes dubius | reverse complement strand
CACTTCGACATGTGGCGGGTAGGCGGGGAATCGAACCTCCGACCCTGCACTCCAGAGGCAATCTTCCTACCCACTTCGCCACTGCCGCCCTGGATGATTGATTGATCATGGAATAAAAAATCCAGTATCTCAAAATATTAGAATATTGCATACAACCAATCAGAAATGTCGACCTTCTGAAAAGTATGTTTATTCTAGATTAATTTCACTTAATGTGTAATGAATCTAGAACATATTTAAGTTTCACTTTTTGAATTAAATTACAGAAAAAAGGAAACTTTCATAGATATTTAATTTTGTTTTAGATGCACCTCGATATAGTTATAAGTACAAAGTGAATTTATTTGACCCACATTTGCGACGTCATCTACCATCGATAATCAATTGTATAAATATAGCCCGCAATATGAACAGACTATCGCATAAATTATTATAATTTATATAATTTCATCTTAATGTAATTATAATTAAGTTAATTATAAATGGTTCAGGTTAAATAATAAAAAAGAAGAACTATTTAACTAAATGACAATGCAGTCTTTTATATGGTACTTTAAAACAGGTTATTGAAACTTAAGCATTACACAGCTGACAGCTGACTGAGCCAGTCAGGCAACAGAATAAGTTTATCCTTTACGTTTAGCCTGGTCGGGACCAGGCTAAACGTAAAGGATGAATCTCCAGGGTAACTTGTGTCCCTCCGCTTTTATGCAACCGGATCATGGCTAACGCAAGCCAGGATAACCGAAAAATCCTAGGTTAATCCCTTATCCTAGTTTTATGCAATAGGCCCCAGGAGATCTTGGTTTCTGTAAATAAACCTGTGAATGAATAAACATATGTGATAGATATTCAATTTGTGAATTGTAAATATATAAAAATGTATAAAAAGTGGTGCTGACAGAGCATATCTGTTTGAATGTGAGATGAATCTTAAAAATCGCTTCTGAATAATACATCATTTTTTGAGATGGTTGGGATATGAAGCTGCCCAGACCAGATTACAGTAGTTCAGGAAAGGAAACAAAAAACTATAGTATAAAGTTAAATGGCCAGAAGGATGAATTAAAGGACAAACTTTCCTTAATATGCCCATCATCTTCGTGGACCTTTTGCAAACCAGGTCTATGTGATTTGACCAGTCAATTAGAATTCCCAAAACTTTGGTAAAATGGTAAATGGTAAATGGACTTGACTTATATAGCGCTTTTCTAGCCGATTTTCTCAGCCCCAAAGCGCTTTACATATCTTACCACATTCACCCATTCATACACACACTCATACACCCATGGCAGTAGCTGCCATGCAAGGCGCTCTCTGAACCATCGGGAGCAATTTGGGGTTCAGTGTCTTGCCCAGGGACACTTCGACATGTGGCGGGTAGGCGGGGAATCGAACCTCCGACCCTGCACTCCAGAGGCAATCTTCCTACCCACTTCGCCACTGCCTTTACTTGCATAATTTCTGATCCGTTAATAAGTACTTTTGCTTGTTCTTTGGGGTAAGACTTGTTTATGTTGCAAAAGATCACAAAGTTACATTTCTTCACATTAAGTGTTCATTTATTAATTAGAAACCATTTGGCAATAGAGCATAATTCATCATTCACACAGTCAATCAAATAATTAAAGTCATTATGAGTTGCTATGAGATTAGTGTCATCAGCAAATAATACAGGAAAAAGATGTTTGCAAGACATGACTAAATCGTTTATATAGATCAAAAATAATAAAGGGCCCAGTATTGAGCCCTGTGGCACCCCATGTATAATTCTGGACTTGGTAGAAGAATAGCCATTAAGCGACACATATTGTTCTCTGTTTGTTAAGTAATTCTTAAACCAGTTCAGGGCAATATCCTCCACTCCATATCTATTTAATTTGCTGATCAGAATACTGTGGTTAACCGTATCGAACGCTTTGCTTAGGTCCAAAAATATCCCAATGGCAAACTCACCATTGTCCATAGCAGTTGAAATTATATTAGTTATCTGGAGTAATGCATGCTCTGTTGAATGTTTTTTACAGAGCCATACTGGTGAGCATATAGGATCTTATTATCAGTTAAGTGCTTGGATATTCTTGCATAAACTAATTTCTCCAATAATTTAGAGATACAAGGCAGGATTAATATAGGTCTATAGTTTCCAAAATCATCAGTAGCACCTGTTTTGAAAATAGGGATAACTTTAGCAATTTTAAGATGGAGGGGAATAATTCCAGATTGGAGTGATAAAGAAAGAATATGGGTTAGAGGTTGAATTAAATGATCAGTGGTTTCTTTTAACAAAATGCTCTTTATGCCATCATGACCTGGGGCTGAATTCTTTAATTCCATGATGATATTATGGACCTCCTGTGTAGTTGGAGGTACAAAGGTATTGAGAGGAGGATATTGCCCCTTAATCAAGTTACAAGGGTTCTCATTTGTACCCAAGATACTTGATGCCAGATCACAGCCAACATTAACATTATTAAAGCCATCAGCTATTTCGTTAGGGTTTGAGAGAATTCTATTTGCAACAAGGCTTATTTGCATAGATACAGCCGCACATAGCTGCTCTGACGGCTAAACTACTTGTCTTCTTCATTCAATCATTTGGGATTAGTTAGCATGAGCCAGCAGCTGCACAGATACACAATACATGTATTTCCTTCAAGAGAATGATAACAAAAGGGTGTGACCAACTTAGAATGACCTGCCCATTCCATTCTGCCGATAATGCAGCATCCGTTGTCATGGAGATTGTCTAGGTTATTTCTTTATTTATACTCGAGATATCATTGAGGGGTGACCCTCATTTGCAATCATGTCGAGAAACAATAAAAACAATACATACACAATATAAAAGCAAAAATACATCAAATACACAACAAGCTGGTAAAGAGAAACATTTTAGACAGAGGTGTAGAGTGGCTGGAAATAAAATGTAATTGGTAAAGGTACAATATGGCCTAATTAAAACAGTTAGAGTTAGAGTTAGATTTAAGATAGTATGTTTAAATTGGTTATTAAGGGAGGTTTGAGCAGTACCATAGAGGCATACATCCCACCAGAGACAACCAGGATGTCAGACCTACTTCTGAAATGTTTTATTTTTTAAGCTCTGTTTGTTTTAAAGGTCATGATGCACCTTGAAGCTCAGGTCCATCATGAGACTGTGTTCTGACTCATGCGTCATCGATTTCTGCATTTTGGCAAAGGATCACCTCCCTATTATTTGCATTCTTTGGATTGTGGGATATCTTTATTTAGTTGAAACACCTCAACATATGTGGAGTCACAAGCTGTGTCTTGATTCAGGGGTTGCACCCTACGTAGGCTGCATTTGAAGACCGATTGCGTCATAGCGGCGCGCAAAGGTTGTTCCATTTGCAAGGCTCCTTGCAAGGCTCCTCATATCATGGACCTAAATGCAGCCTTCATTTCATGGTTTTGAAGGCTGCATCAGATGTATCCTTCGCAGCCCAACATATCCCATGATTCATTGCGTTTTTTTCAGAGATGGCATAAAATAAAATAAAAAATAACAAAACAGCAACGTGTTGCTCCATCTTCTTAACTTTTATCTTCCTTTCTTTTTTTCTTGTACTTTTTTTTCTTTTCGTCTGGTAGGCAACTTCTTTTTCTTTTTTCCTCCATTGACAGGGCTGTCTCCGTTGGCAGCAATCAGGGTTGCTAGGCAGCACAGGAGCGGCGAGTCGTCACGCAAGGTAACGGCTTGTTACGTAAACCGGAAATGCTCGAAATGGAGACCTGCGGAGACTGTCTCGTTTAACAAAGCTCGTTGGCCTTGTAATCGGCCTTAAAATCGGCCTTCATAGACCGCGAGACCGCGTCCTACCAAGTGCGTGGTCTCTGTAATGGGATACAGCCACAGTCAGCTCTGGCATTATTGTGCATCCGTTATCTAAGTGAGGTGTTTTGAATTGAATTTGTCTCATTAGCCACCATGAGGACAACAACCATTATGTTTATATAAGATAAGATAAGATAAGATAATCCTTTATTAGTCCCTCAGTGGGGAAATTGCGGGAATACAGCAGCCTTGCATACAATAGAGACACATAGTAAAAAAAGTAATATAATATAAATAAAATACAATAAATACAATAAACAGTAGTGAAACAGTAGTAAAACAGTAAGAAAATTTCCAATTAAATATACAGACGGAATAAGAGTATATATACATATAAAAAGTACTTCAACGTATTTATATTGCACCAGCTGAGTACAATTAAAGTGTCCACAGTGAGTAAAGTAAAATAAAGTGACCATGTGACCAAAAGTGTTGAAATGATCATGGATTACTGAGAGCTCAGTTTGTTGTGCAGCCTGACAGCAGCGGGGAGAAAGGACTTCCGGTACCTCTCCCTCAGACACCGGGGATGAATCAGCCGGTGACTGAAGGAACTGTGCAGCGCTGCCAGAGTGTCCTGCATTGGGTGGGAGGCGTGGCTTAACATGGACGAGATCTTAGTCATCATCCTCCTGTCCCCCACCACCTCCACGGTATCCAGAGACGTCCCAGCACGCTGCTGGCCTTCCTCACGAGCTTGTTTAGTCTCCTCCTGTCAGCTGCAGTGATGCTGCTGCACCAGAAGACCACTCCATAAAAGATGGCTGATGCCACCACGGAGTCAAAGAAGGTCTTCAGGAGTGCTCCCTGCACCCCAAAAGACCTCAGTCTCCTCAGCAGAAAGAGTCTGCTCTGACCCTTTTTATATAGTGCGTGTATGTGGTCGGACCAGTCCAGTTTGTTGTTCAAGTGAACACCCAGGTACTTATAAGATTTGACGATCTCAATGTCCAGTCCCTGGATGCTCACCGGTACCGGAGGAGGGCGTTTACCCCGGCGGAAGTCCACCACCAGCTCCTTGGTTTTACTGGAGTTTATCTGGAGGCGGTTTCGCTGGCACCATCCTAAAAAGTCCTGGTTCAGCTCTCTGTATTCCCCGTCGTCATCGGCGGAAATGAGGCCGACGATTGCAGAGTCGTCAGAGAACTTTTGCAGGTGGCAGTTAGCAGAGTTGTGGTTGAAGTCCGATGTGTATATGGAGAAGAGGAATGGAGCCAGAACGGTTCCTTGTGGGGCTCCCGTGCTGCAGGACACCCGATCTGACTCACACTCCCGTATCCGTACATACTGTGGACGGTTGGTGAGGTAGTCCAGGATCCATGCAGTCAGGTGGTGGTCCACCCCGATCTGCTCCAGCTTGTCCCTCAGAAGTAAAGGCTGGATGGTGTTAAAGGTGCTGGAGAAGTCGTAAAACATGACTCTCACAGTGCTTCCAGCCTTTTCCAGGTGAGAGAGGCATCTCTGCAGCAGGAAGATGACGGCGTCATCCACCCCGATGCCAGACTGGTGAACTGAAGTGGGTCCCGGGATGAGCTCACCAGGGGGCGGAGATGGGCAAGGACCAGCCTCTCCAGGGTCTTCATTAGGTGGGCTGTCAACGCCACCGGCCGGTAGCTGTTGAGGTCCTTGGGCCGCGGGGTCTTTGGTACCGGTACCACGCAGGACGTCTTCCACAGCTCTGGAACTTTCCCCAGCCTCAAGCTCAAGTTGAAGATGAGCTCCGCTATCCCGCACAGCTGGTCTGCGCAGGATTTGAGGAGCCTTGAGCTGATGCCGTCTGGACCCGTGGCCTTCCTCACCTTGATCCTCCTCATTTCCTTCCTCACCTGGTGGAGGGACACTCTGAGAGGTGGGGTGCTGTGAGGTGTTGGAGTGGGGGCGGGTTGCTGGTTGAAGAATGCTGAGTATGAGAGGTGTGAAGGGGAGCCGAGTGCTGTGGAAGGGGGGGAGGTAGAGGGGGGGCAGTAGTCCACAGGGGGTGCAGATGATGGGGGTTGCAGCAGCAGGGAGGTCTGGGTGGGGGGAGGGGTGGATGGCTGGTCAAATCTATTAAAAAATAAATTCAAATCATTCACCCACTTTTGGTCCCCCTCAGGCTGTTGGTTGGGCCCCTTGAACCCAGAAATGGCCTTGAGGCCCTTCCAGACCCCGACGGTGTTCTTCTGCTGCAGCTGGTCCTCCATCTTCGTCCTGTAGACAGCTTTCCCCTCCCTGATCTTCATCCTCAGCTCCCTCTGCACAGTCCTCAGCTCCTCTTTGTTGCCAGATCTAAAAACCCTCTTTTTCTCCTTGAGGAGGGCCTTTATCTCTGGAGAAATCCAGGGTTTGCCGTTTGAGAAGCACCGCACAGTCCTGGTGGGTACGGTGTTCTCCACACAGAAGTTAATATAGTCCGTGATGCAGTCGGTGAGACCGTCGATGTCTTCCCCATGGGCATCACTGAATACTTCCCACACAGTTGTTTCGAAACAGTCCTTCAGAGCCTCCTCTGCTCCATCGGTCCATCGTCTAACTGTGCGGGTCACAGCTGGCTGCTTCTGTGCAAGAGTGGTGTACACAGGCAGGAGGTGCACCAGGTTGTGGTCAGATCGGCCCAGGGGAGGGAGTGGTGTTGATGAATATGCCTCCTTGGTGTTGGCATAAAGAAGATCCAGTGTCTTATTGTCTCTGGTGTGGCATTTGACATACTGGGTGAATGTGGGCAGAGTGGAGGACGGAGGGGCATGATTAAAGTCCCCAGAGAGAAGGAGGAGAGCATTGGGGTGTTGTGTCAGCAGCCTCCTTGTCGCCGAGTGGATGACGTCACAGGCCGCTTCAGCGTCAGCAGAGGGGGGATATACGCAGCCACCATGATAACATGCGAGAATTCCCTTGGCAGATAGTGTGGCCTCATGCTAACAGCTAACAGCTCAATGTCCTTAGTGCAGGTCTGCTCCTTAATAGTGATGTGCCCAGAATTACACCATCTATCGTTCACAAACACTGCCAGTCCTCCTCCCTTCCTCTTACCGCTCTCCGTTGTCCTGTCCGCCCGTATGATGTGGAACCCGTCCAGCGCAGCATGCGTATCCGGAGTTAGCTCAGTTAGCCAAGTCTCCGTGAACACCAAGAGGCTACACTCCCGGTATTCCCTCTGATGGCGAGTCAGCGCCGCTAGCTCGTCCATCTTGTTAGGGAGAGACCTCACGTTTCCCATGATGATGGAGGGTAGGACGGGTTTGTAGCGTCTTTTCCTGGCGCGACGTTCCGCCCCCGCACGGCTTCCCCGTTTCTTCCTCCTCAGCTCGCGGGGAACATCGGGTCTCTCCTCGGGTAGTAGCACCGCCGTGTCCCGGAATGCTAACAGCTGGTCCCTTGAGTAAACAACTGTACCATGGCTGCGCGCTGGGTCCCCAGACACGGAGGTGAAAATTTGAAATTAACAACAGGTAGACCACGACAAACTCGACGTGTCTAGCTGCCATACTGCACCGATTAAGAAAAGCGACAAGAAGTAACAAAATAAACAAAAATAACATTATATTGGAAAAAGCTCAGTAGTGAGCAAGAGCTGCTGTAAAGGGCAGCCACTCGTGCGGCGCCGGAAGCACATGACCAGCACTTTGGTCAATGACTGAAAACACACACAACACACACACACACACACACACACACACACACACACAACACACACACACCACACACACACACACACACACACACACACACACACACACACACACACACACACACACACACACACACACACACACACACACACACACACACACACACACACACACACACACACACACACACACACACACACACACAACACACACAACACACACACACACACACCACACACACCAACACACACACACACACACACACACACACACACACACACTCACACTCCCTATACACAGATTTTGCTGCTATTGCCGGCAGGATTTTATACACTTTTTGCGAGAGAAACACATTAAAGTCTTTAGGTCAGTGTTGGCTCATAGCATCCACAGACAGTTCACGGCCAGTTGAGTGGCAACAGCAACCACTGTGTTTGACAGAGAGAGTAAGGGCTGATTCTCACACTCCTACAGAAAGGTATGACTCACTGAGGTCTCCATGCTGCCCATTGTTTTGCGTAGGAAGGGGCAGCGACTGACAGAACACACACACACACATACACACACACAATCAGCTGCTGCTGTGATTTTAAACATTCAAAAGGAGCACAACAGAGCAGATAAAACCTATGATTAGTGTATCAACAGGTGTATGTTGTGATTACGTCCAGCATACAGACTCACACAGTTTCCAGATGAGATCACACAATCACATGGGCAAAGCATTGTGGGTGAATAGCGCCTGCAGGTCATTATAATTGCATGTACCGTATGCCAAAGGACCACCGATCAAATGACCAGCATTAAAGACACAGCATGAAAATGATTGACTCCTTAGCGTTTCAGGTCTCTCCATGATGCTTGGATTGTGGTTTACGGGCACAGACTACTGACTAGAGTATTCTATTGGCTGCAGCTTCTGCACTGATGCCTTCAAGTGCCGCTACTAGAGATTCCTTGTGGTGGCTGATCGGTCAAGCATTGTGACATAACAGGTTCTTGTTCGCTAAATAGTGTCGAATGATCTTTTGCACTAAAGCTGCCAACAGGTAATGGATTCTGACTAAAATGCCATATTAAAATCAGGGTTAGATTGTCAACATCCACAAATGCTGGAGCAATACTGATCATTACGGTGTTGTGTGTTGTGTGTGTGTGTGTGTGTGTGTGTGTGTGTGTGTGGTGTAAAGGTGAGTCAGAGGAGCACAAGATGTGTCTTTCCTCAGTGTTATCAGGATAAGGATTTGAGGCACTATGAAATAGATGAACATGAAATAGAAATGAATCTTCCATCACGTAAACCCGAGAAGGTTTAAAAACTAGCAATTCAATTCATTTACAACAGAATGGTGTGTGTGTGTGTGTGTGTGTGTGTGTGTGTGTGTGTGTGTGTGTGTGTGTGTGTGTGTGTGTGTGAGTGTGTGTGTGCGTGTTTGCTGAAAAGGTCCGCAGTGCTGGAACAAAATAAAGAAATTGGGAGAAACCCCCAACAAACAACTGCAAACAAAAGAGGCCTCTTCACAGAAAAGCCTTACATTATTAACAGTGGCCCCTCATGAAATATACATGACAGAGCAAATAAAAAGGCACAGCCTGTTTCCTCCTTTAACTGTAAGGGGACAGTGTGTCCAGTGTGTACACGCACACACACAAAACACTTGTGCTATGAGGGAAAAACAGCGTGGGCTCTTTTCTCTCATTAGAAAAGCACCACCCACACTAATTAGTGCCGGTCAACATCAAAGCGCCGGTCTGAACAGAAAACCAAGATGGAGCCGGAGACACAAGGGCCCTTGAGTTAATAATGACAACTACGGGACCCTTATATATTAGCCTGGAACTGACCTTTATTACAGAACACAAACTAGGGATGCTAATTTCCCAAATGTTTAAACAAAGGTTTTTAATTAACCTAGTCTATTAGTCTATAAGCAAGAAAACAGTGAGAAAACCAAGCATAATGTAAAGGTGTTAGGAGCCCTTTAGCCTAAACATTCATCAAGACAATTACCAAGCCAAACTGTTAATTATTAAGATTGTGCACATCAATATATAACGGCCCGTCATCAAACACGTGTAGCGGATAGATTGACACATATCCATCACTCACAGTCGCAGGTTTTTGTCTTTCGCAGAGATTTTTATTTTTATTTTTAAAAACACGTGCTGGGCAATTCGTTACTAGTACATTTCTGGTGCCTATTAGTGAGGCAGCCGGCGTTTAAACCTTTAACCCACTACTCGTGTACAACCCCAATTACGAAAAAGTTGGGACGTCATGTAAAATGTGAATCAAACAGAATGTGATAATTTCCTATAGTCCTTTTGACAAGTATTTTTTGAAATTGTATATTTGTGTTTATTTACACAAAAACAATAAAGTTTGTCAGTTTAAACAAATGCATATGATATATTTGTATTGTTATTTATTGAATACATGTTGAAAAGGATTCTGAATTTATTTTCATTTTACATGACGTCCCAACTTTTTGGGAATTGGGGGTTGGACAGTACATCCCTATCACAAACAGACCAGACTGTCATCCATATCAAGATATGATTACCTCCTAACTGAAGAATGATTATCATCATGTATATTTCTATGTGTAAAGGTCATAAACCTTAATAAGAAGAGGGCCAACTAGTCTCATGCACAGACCTGGCGGCCATCATTCTGCATGATTAAGCCCTCTTCTCAACTAGACATTTTGATTGAGGTCATAGGATGGAAGGCAACAGGTGGAATTTATAACTACTGCATAGACGGCTGCATTCCATTTAGCTGTTCCAAGTCCAGGAGACCAGGGCCGTTGTATTGTGTGTGTGTGTGTGTGTGTGTGTGTGTGGGGGGGGGGGGGGGGGGGGTCACTGGCAAGGCTAAGCAGGACTCTTTGAGATGGAACTGGTCCAACATTAATGCGCATTAATTCCACCCGTTGCTTTCCTGATATGACACATCACAATGCCACAGACTCCTCCACTTCAGAGAGCGTTATGGGAGAGAAAAATACTTGGGGAGGGTCTGTTTTTTTAAAATTATTTACAGAGATATTCATGTAACAGTTTAAAAGTTGATTTTAAGAGTGTAATAATGGACCTTTAAGGTGACCTGTCCCTGACTGTAGTTTTAATAGTCAAAATACAGTAGCTACTGTATACATGAGCATGGAATGTACAAAATGTACAGACCGCAGCTGAAACAAAGCTCAAATCAATGAATTCAGCAGCCCTGTGAGGGCTGATAAGACCGCAGAGAGAAGAAACAGGAGGAACTGAGGCTAGTAGGAGGAAATTTTTTGCATTAAAAATGTTCTGTTACCGTTGAAATGATGAACCAGTGACGTGCACGACTAAAACAAGGTCAATCAAAATGTGACAACTTTAAAAAGATGTGATGTTGAGATGTGAAGTTGAAACTACAGATGTGAACGACAGAGGCATGAATCGACGTAGGCTACTGTGCTTTTCTTTTGCGGTCATGGTTGAAGTGCTGAAAATAAAAGTGCAAACTGTGCTTTCATTTAAGCACCACAACTGCCGTCGTAATGTTCCGACTATAATAATGGCATACTGGGCTGGATACCTCCGGCTGTCATTTTGAACTGTCAAATATGTTTTCAGAGTATTTCTGCACGGCCACTCACACTGGCGTGACCTCACAGTGAAATGTTGCTTTGCTTGTACGAAGGCTTTGTGTGTTTCTGAGCTGATTGAAAATCACGGTCATAGACAAGTGTTATAACTTTATGCTGCATGATTTGCACTGAACAGTTTTTTCACCTAGTTTGAAAAAAATAGTCCCACATGGGTTCCATTTGCATTCACACACGTTGCGGAAGTTGTGCTTGATGTGTCTTAAGATATTAAATGAGACTACAACCAACCTATCATGGTACTGGTCATGAGATGAGTTCAAAATGGCATGCAGCCGTTAACAGCAAACTAGAGATACGGCTGGTGGAATGACAGAGGATGTGTCTGTGCTTTATACACACGCCGTTCCTTGTAATTCGCCGATCAGTTTTGGAGAGGAAGCGGTGGCTACACACACACACTACCTTTTTGGTTTCAAGTGAAGTGAAGGGGCCTGTGATTAAGATGGTGGCCTGCCCATTAGCTCTTAACAGAGCTTCTGCTTGTTAAATCAATGTCTATTTAGTCCGAGCCCCTCCGGCCATCGCCACAGTTTCCGGGCAACGTGGAGGAGAAGCTGGTAACCAGGGGAAGGGGTGACTCTCCTATCTCTCCACAAACACAGCGCCCTCTTTCATTTCTCTTCTTGTGTCAGTTGCTCTCTCGCTCTCTCTTTCCTTCCTGTTGCGGTTTAACACTCAGTCTTTTTCACCCCTCTCTCCACTGTTTATCTTCAGTAATTGTCTTCATCCTATTCATGGTGTGCTCTGTCCGTCATGTGCTTTCCTACCAGAGCACAGACACTCTTAAGTGCGAGGCTAAATGGGACTGTTATGTTTATGTGTTTACGGCCCAAGACGGAAAATCTGTTGTCCATAAATCTGTTGTCCAGCTATCTAATTGTATCCTGCGGCCTCCTTCTGCCTCCAACTCTCTCTCTTGCTGATAACAAGTGAAGGACACGTGTTCATTTGACCAGTTGTTGTAGTGCATCATGTTCCTGGACGTCTCCTTTCCCCCCTAATCCCCAACAACTTCACCGATAAGAAGAAGTGAAACATCCTCCAGGAGGCCAGAGAAGCTTGACCTCAGCCAGTGGATGGCCACACTAAGCTCTACACACAGCGTATATACCTTCTCTTTCCTGGTACACGTTGCTTATTGACAGGAGACGTATTCCACTGAGGGCTCTAAGAGGCTTTATAGCTCACTACAAATCTCCTGGCTGCCTGCTAGTATCTGGTGCTGCCATAATGGAGGTCCAATAGAAATCAAAATATCCTCTAAATATGTTACAATGAGTCTAGACAAAGAGAGATATTTGAAGCAGTCAGCCAGTGGGTTGACAATGTTTGCTGTTCTCTCGTCCAGCCCAGCTATCAGCAGAAAAACAGCACTTTTAAGAGCAGTAGCTTATTCTGTCAAGTGGAGAATAGAATACCTATCAAAATGGGCAATCACATGTCCTTCAGAACAGTGCAGCACATTTTGTCATGACTCATGGGTACAAGTTAAATGTGATCGTATTTTCCAGCACAGTCATGCTACCTCAATAGAAGTGAATGTATCCGTCACACCTAGTGTTGAGACCCACAGTTGGCCGGCTGCATAGCTTTTTTTTTTCCTCAATGAATTACAGCAAGATTTAATAGAAACATTCATTAGAAAGTTACCTTCCATTGAAACATATTTTTTTAAACAATCATCATCAGCAACAGTTTTGAAAGGATTTGTCCTGATGGGTATTTGGTTCCATGAAAGAGTCCAACAAGTGCTCGGAAATACAATTATTCAGTGTCTTTGTGATAGTGAGATGAGAACAGTGATACAATCATAGTATGCACATTACGAAAGGAGGCGGAGCCAGGAGGCTATTAGCATAGCTTAGCATATAGACTGGAAGCAGGGGGGAACAGATAGCATGGCTGAGTCCAGACAAACTCCCTCCATCTGCAGCTTTGACTAAAGGCACAAGGACACAAGGATGATATTGATTTGCTTATCTCACTCTTACAATAGTGTGTGTAAAGGTGAACGAACATGTAGCCTACGTGTGTGTGCAAGGGGGCGGGGGAAGACAATGACGTCACGGTTAACCGTGTACACGAAAAAATATTTGTCGTGTGACCATTTAGACATTTTTGTAAACGTTCACACCCCTATACAACATATTTGGCATTTAGACGTGAGACACTGCAATTTGCCAAATGATAGTATTTTGTGTTGATTGACCAAATTACTGTTTTATTACCAGTTTTGAATTAGACATATTTTGCACTGGAAGAACTGCTGCTTAAAGGGGAGGACACTTGCTGTATAATCCAGCCTCCACTCTCACAAAGGAAACTGTTGCTTCTCCTCCTCTGGGGCTTCACAGCCTAATCACACAGTGACGCGGATGGTAATCCTCCCTCCAGAACAATGATGGACAGAGAGGTATCCCACACTGTTTGGCCATTGATTCTTGTATTAACAATGTTAGTGGCCGTCATCAGAAACCTGTTAATAGTCACTGTGAGGAGCTGATGGGAAAAGCCCCCAGCAATAATGTGTGACATTATAGTGTGTGTATGGAGGCTCTGGTCCCCTGTGGTTGAGTCATAGGGGGGATGAATGGTGAAGCATATGCCATGTGCAGTGTTGTCTATAGGGATGAGAGCTTACAAATCAGTGTCTGTCTTCACTCTCCTATCTAGCATCTTTCCATTCCCCTTGGCATCGCAATGATAAACACCTATTCAAATTGACTTTTCATAATTTCACTGTGGTGTTACGCTTGGTTCCCCTCCCCCCCAAATCCTTCAATTCAACTGGTGGCATTTTTTTTTTTTGCATTTTCTTTGCCTTCCTCTTTTGATTCTTGCCACGCCAGATTTTCTCACTGTGCTGCCTCCTTTCTGTAGCAACAGACAGCAGGTGTGTTGAAAGGCTAGACATCCCTGGCATTCTCTCCACACTTTAACAGAGCAGCAGAGCCAGGCTGAAGACAACAGGTCCAGACAGGGGGGCGGGGGGGGGGGGGGTCGGTTTCACTCACACAGACAGAAAGGGGCTGGCTTCATCAGTAATGTATGCAGCCAGCCAATGCCTGAATCAGTCTGGTCAGTGTGTCATCGGTCAGTGAGTCTGGCTCCTGTTTAACATCAACTGGAGAAGAGTGTTTACAGACCAAGAGATGGATGGAGGAAGGTGGAAGAAAATAAGACACACACACACACACACACACAACACTGTACATTCCTTCCTTGCCAACAGTGGCCCAGTGGTTTCTGGTCATTAAAAATAAAAATCAGAATAGAAAAATCTACTTTTAATTTGTTTTGTCAATACAGCAACAATTCGGGACATCTCTATCGTTTTCGAGATGAATATCACAATACATCGCAATATAAATCGCATCGCATCTTGCAAATTTTATCATGACGTCCTTGACAATACCCGGCCCTATATTTGATTCCTTGAGCGATATCTAGATATCAAAGAGGGGAGTGGAGCTGTCTGGGCCTATTGTGTTACCCAATTAGTTTGCTTACTACAAAGATGACCTTTATTCCTTTAAAAGATGGACTATATAAAACTTAAAATAACAATAACTTTACATTTATCACATCACACACACACCACACACACACACACACACACACACACACACACAACACACACACACACACACACACACACAAAACCACACACACACACACACACACACACACACACACACACACCACACAACAACCACCACCCACAACCACACACACACCCACACACACAACAACACACACACACACACCACACAACAACACACACACACAAACACACACACACACAGCGGGGGCTACCTGTCTGAGCGTCCTGAGCATCTCCGTGGCCTCGTCCTGCTTGCCCTGCTTGGCCATCAGCATCATTTCCTGGATCATGCCTATGCGGCGCTGGTACGGCGGTGGGGGGGTCCCTCCACGGCTCAGACGGTCCCCAGACTTCAGCATGAGGGAGGCCAGGATGTCCCCTCGCTCCTTGGTGGGTGTCCTCTTCCAGCTGTGCTGGGGGCTGGCTCCTCCAGCCTCCTGGTCTTGGTCTGCTTGGCCCCCATAGTGCTACTGTTAACAACGTGAACTTTGAGATAATAACAAGACCGGTGCCACCACCAGGCAGACAGAGGCAGGTTTTTAAATAACGTTTGTGATACTTGGCTCCATCAAATGTCTGTAGATGATCACATCCTTCTGTAATGTATAGTGACACACACTCTTTAGTACAGAGGATATTTGGAGACACCCGGAATGCTATGCAGTCGCACACAAGATGTATCGCAGTGTGAAGCACAAGAAAAGAAAGCCAAAACGATGTTGACTAAGTCCGATGTCTTCTTCCATCATCATACAAAGCGCTCACATGAAGGAAGGACACTATACCTTCTTAAAGCCTGCACGTTGAGGCTGGGTATGAGCCATATATCTCCAAACTGGTCATTACCACCACAGCTACACAGAGGAGTGAATGTTCCAAGAATGCAAAACAATAACTCAGAAACATTCAAAAGTGGAAATACTAGTTTTTTACTGCTTTGTGAAACTTGTTATATGTTAATCCCAGAGAGAGGGCAGCTCAAGTCGGGAACAGGTCTGAGGATGCTGCTGCCTGCAGCATGGCCGCAAAACACTGACACAGCTAACTCAGCATTCAGGATGCACAGGATGCCTAGAAGAAGAGGGCAGAGCGTGGCCCACCACCGCAGCCTCCCATCCCAAACACAACTTCAGTTAGGCTACGTCTCCAAAGGTTTACCTTCGACCAAAGCGTCATCACCTTCCTACTACGCTGTTTCCCCGGAGAACAGATGAGTGTCCTGGACCATAGGCGGATCGGAGGAGGTGGTGCATGAATCAGCAGGGCATGGCAATGTTTACGTCTCCTGAAGATCACCGCTGGCTCTGCCCCGTCCTTCCCTGGCTCAGACGCTGGAAGTCACGCGCGATAAACTGCAACAAAACCCCGACACGGCATCCGTCCTCCTCCAAGGTTGACTCCCCATCCGCTCCGGAGCAGGAAACAGCCGCAGGGGCATCTCGGTGTGTCGGTGCCGAGCGAGGCTGCAGCTCGGCGGCTTGACAGGAGGGCAGAGACCGGGCTGTTCCCCTTCGCTGGAATGTCAAGGATGTATGTCACCCACCACCACCAGTCTATGATATCACCCTGTGTATGCAACTGTACGAGGGCGCGCAGCGAGTGCACGTGAGCACAAGTCCTCAGAGTGATGGAGGGAGAGAGGGAGGGCAGGGCGCGTGAGCACCGTGCACCAACTTTACACTTTCTTATTAGCTTGTAGACACGACGCTTTGTGTGTCTGCTTGAGGAAAGCCAAATAGGGGATACCGGGGGTAATTGTAACATCTCAACTTGCACAAATCACAAAAAAGATAGGGCAATGAAACTTATTGCGCACATGGCTTGTTGTGATGATCAATGCCTGTATACCAAAGGGAAAACTATATCTAATTATTTTTATTTATGTTTTCAATCTGGGTTCAATCCCTATTCCCAACCACAGCTAAATTGAAAATGTTCAATATAGGAACAGCGGTTGACCATTAAACACTGCCTGTTTGAAAATATCTTTCAATTATTTAATTTGGGGCATTTGTAGTAGTATCTCAAATCACACCAATCAGAAAGGAGACAGAACTATGGCACTCTAACATTGCTTGTAAAATTAAATAATAACTGCTAATAAGTAGAACACTGATACAAATGACCCACATAACATAAATGAACCAAGATGTTCAGAGATTTTTTAATAATGATACCAACACCAAAAAGTGTTACATTTGCCCCTGGTCTCGTATGTCCACTGGCTGAAGGGATCGGTTTAATGTTGTGATGCTTTTCCCCATCATGTATCTGTCCCGGATGTCTCATAGCCTATCTTTTTAAAATTATACATGGTCTTTTAGTCAAATTGGCCAGTAACTCATTGCCAAAGTATCAATTCATTATTTTAATACTACAATTCAAAATAATGAAGTCATATTGCTATCCAGCATATTGTGGTAGAATAGGGCACATTTGAAAACAATAAAACATTCTTAATTAGTCTACTTTAATTTATAAGTGGACTTGAGGCCTAGTCTGTTTAACTATACATCTGTGTTTAACCAGCAGACTTTCCTACGGTTTAGTCTTTTTTTGTATAGACAAAAATAGAATCGTTTAAGTTATATAGACTATCATGTGTATGTGAAGATTTAAATCAGATATGGGCTCATTTACTGTCACTTTGATGTGGAGTCAGCTTTCTATTGGAGATAACAGATTAAGTTGTCAGCATCCAATGCAGTAAATATGATCACATGGTAGGCTACATCCTGTGAACAGGAGATGACTCTACTGACCTCTGGTGGTGGCTGTTGGGAATTCAGAAACCAATAATAATAATGTGCTTGAAACATTCGATCTCATTGAAGTTAAAGTTTAAAGTACAATATCACTTATATTAACTGTATTTACCATAGACTGTATATAAAAGAGGTACTTGCCGCACGTTGTAAGACTGACGGCTACATGCATGAAATAGAAGTATACACAAGAAATGCAAAGGGCTGTATTTTTCAAAAGGTATATTTATTAGTTTAGCCTTTAATTACATCTCTATTTACAGTAGTATTTCAACCAATCATACATGTTTCAAATCACTTATCAAAACAAAGATGTTAGTTTCTCTCCTCACTTAACCGGAGAGATTTTAGGCTCAGAACATTTTGAGCACAGAACTTGTAAAGGTCAAACAGTCAGCCTTAACTAAAGACATCCAGTACGTGTGTGTATGGGATAACATACTGGTTCTTACAGAGAAGCAGGCTGCAGAGAAGCAGGTTTCACACACACACACACACACATCCTCTACGGTTAGCCACAACACTGGCTTGCCAACAGCTTTAATGACTTTATGACGTGCTGAATCGGTTTTTAAAGATGACCCTCACCTCCTGTCCAGCAAAGGGATTATTGTTTTGGCAATCAACCCATGCAGCCCACTGCTTATTCAAATGTATTGAGACACATTGGACTTGTCTGGTTTGATCTTTCACATTTAATTCTAGAGGATGGCAAGAGAGTAGCGGGGTGGGAGAGAGTACTTCATTATCTAAATGAAGCGCAAATACACAAATGATGACAAAATAATTGATGGTTTTAAGTATTCAACCCCCTTGACAAGTGTCCCACACGCCAACAACAGCAAAAGACAAGTCATCAAAACACTTTAGAAATATGGCACAGCTGTAAGTCTGCAGTGGGCGAGTGATGTCCGTGTGAGAAAGGGCAGTAATGAGGGCCACTGCCAGGAGGCTGCCTGTGGAGACTCTGAATGAGCTACAGGCTTTCCAGGGCTGATGCTGTGTATACTAACCTCCAATTAAATAAACTGCCTCCATGACGAGAATGCTCGCAAGTTGAGAACATTCACCATGCGTTCCAAATCACATACCCTTTCTTTTTACTACACTACATACTAAAGTACAGAAGAGTTTTAGGGCTACAGGAGAGGAAAAAAAAAAAAAAAAAAAAATCAGATAAGATTTTTTTTTTTTCATTATGTCAGAATTGTCAAGAATAAAAGACGAAAACTCCAAAATACTATCGGAGTTAGTGGGGCATTAACGTATTTCAGAATACTACAATTGACTGCATGTATTGGGATGTCCTTAATCTTTTTCTGCCATACTAAATAGTAGGGAAGTATGGGGATTGGAACGCAGGGTCAGAATCCTCCCATCTATCTTAGGTGTTTTAGGCATCAAGTCTGGCCATTGCAGAAGCTTGCCTTTCTACAGCAGGCACTGGAAGGCTTCAAAAGAGTAGAATCATTTTATCCAGAATGTTGTATCTATGGTTGATATGCAAAAAATTGCATCCCATCATAGATTGAGATCTTTTTCTTTTAATAATGGGGGAAAGGTTGTCCCAGTGTGTAAAACTAGACCTCTGTGCACAGACTGCAATACAAGTATTTCTGCCAAAGGTGCATCGCGAAATTATTCCAATAAGGTGGTGAATATAACAAGAAAGGTGTCCTTTTAGAAAAAAAATTATTTGTTTATTGAGATCATGTGTAGAGATTTATTATCATATTTTGCTCTTCATCAGTGTCAAAGAGACTCTAATGCCATCCACTGCGCTTCAACGTCAAACCGTGTTACATACAACGGTTATGTAAAACAAATACTTGTGCACTGTAATCAACCCAGAATTCAATCTGCTCTTTGACATGACGGTGATACGGTAGTATGAGAATTAAAATCATAACAGGAACATAAAGGTCCAGGAACAAAGTCATTCTTTCATAAATTAAAAACAAGAACATCACTAATGAAGGAGGAGTTTGTAACATGTAGTTGAAGGGATGGCTTAAGTGTTGACTTGAGGCCTATGTGTCAAGCTCTTTTCTTGCAGGATATACTCCCACTATAAAAACAAACCTGATTAATAGTTCAGCTATGGTATGCATGACACTTCCCTACCTCCCAATACGAGACTGTGCATGTCACTTCAAAACACAACATAGAGTGAATACGCACAGGACTGCAGATCATTTGTTCTACCCTATATGATTTAGTCAATGACATATTGCTGTGAGTGTGTGTGTGTGTGTGTGTATATGTGTGTGTGTGTGTGTGTGTGTGCGCGCGTGCGTGGTGTGTGTGTGTTCTTGACAGGAAAAGGGCAAGGTGGGCTTGCATTTGGATGAAAATGCTATATTTGCCCTTTTGCATAGCCTGAAACACGTCCTGCTAGTCGTTATGCTGAAGGCTGAGGCAATGTTCTAAAGGAGGGGGAGGTGAGGGGAGGGGGGAGGGGAGAGGAGGCCTGGCAGTTAGAAGGTGTAGCCAGCGGGGGGCGCTTTGTCATCTTTGTTGCTCTCCAGGGAGAAAGGAGGAATGCGCACGTCAAAGTGGGAGCCGTCAGTCCTTTCAATACGAAACGTCCCCCTAAAACACAAATAATACAATGAGTTCAATATTGCAAACGGTAGTAACTTAATAGTGAAGTGACGTGGAACGAACCAACTCACCACATGTGACCACTGGGGGCTTGTAGAGACACATGGCTGCTGTACTGAAAGGCTGGCTGTTCTTTAGACAACACCGGCTCCTGTGACAACACACAAACACAAGGTTACACAAATGATATGATCTGTTTCAAGATGAAAGACGTTTATTAGTCATGGATTTCAAAACCACCAACATTTTTCCGTCGCACTATTCAGGCAGTTATTTTTTTATTTAATTATTTGCACTTAAAATACATGTTTACAAATATTGCATGTGGTTAAAAATAAAATGGATCGTTTCAATTGAGGAGGGGGGGGGGGAAGTTGTTTTTTTACCCAGACATTTCAAAATAAGAGCTGTGATGGCAACACTACAATACCGGGAAACCTTGATATTTTTGTTTAAGTTTATTATACAGGTTATCATTCAGAATCTAATGCCTAATTTGTGTGTGCGTGTTGTACCAACCCTGCCAACGACTCCTCTCCCTCGGACCGTCTCCAGGGTTCCTGACAGGCTGAAGATCCTCCAGTGCCTCTCCCTCAGCTGAACCACCTCGCTCCCCATGTTCTCCAGACGGATACAGTACCGCCACTGTGGTCACGCACACACACGCACACACACGCCCCATGTCAATACACTGAGTCTGCTGCCACAGGCAAGATTAACAGTCATTATGGAAGAGCCTAGTTTAGAGCTGGTATTCAGTCTTAAGAATGTATTTGTGGTGGTGGCTGGAGCAGAGTTTGACGGCGCAGTGTGTGATGGGCGGGTTCAGTTAGAAATTAGTCAAAGAAAGGTTTATGAACTTTTTAATTCATAAAATATTAGTCAATGACGTTTTTTGACAGGTTCTTCATTTGACAAATGATAATTGAAAATAGTATATAACAATAAATACAATTGTGGACTGAGTTCCCCTCACAGATTAATAAATACATAAATACAAAGAAGAATGGGCTACTCACCCAGTACACATGGGAGTTCTGGGCCTCCTGAGAACAAGAAATTGTTTCCATTAATATTTCAGAATACTACAGAATCAAGAGAAAGGCTTCAAGACGCCTGCAGACAAAGGGTCTCGATTGGCCCATCCAAAATGCCATATAGACAGTCTTGATATGCGTGACAGATTGTGCTGTTATTTCTGCCTGTAAACATGGTCCTTTACCCTCATGCCCATGTAGAAGGGGATGACGGTGACTCGGATGTTCTCAGTGGTCTCTCTGTGGACGTCTGACAGCTCCAGCCAGGGATGGTTCTTCTCCTGCCACGCCTTCAGAGTGTCTCTGGGGGTGAATGGAGGGGCTACACACCAGGACACAAACACAGGGATTTAACTGAAAGCACTGGAACACATGTTAGTGCAGGCTAAAATAAAATGCCTTCAAACTTGACCTGTGAGCACTGTAAAAAGGTGTTGTGTAAGGAAAAGTGTCAAAAACTGACTTGGAGAAGTGTAGAAGAGTGTTTACCTTTGGCAGGGTTGTAGAGGAGGAAGCGCTCAAACAGCTCGTGCTGGATGGGAGCCTGCTCTGCAGAGTTATAGGGCAGGATGTCTTCATGGCTCACATAGTCCAGACCTAAAGAGAAGAAATGCAGACACTGTCACATGATCATGATGATGAAACAGAAACATTAGAACCACCTCTATCTGAGCTTTATTGATCAAAACAATAACAGGACAGACACAAACAAAATGCTATCTATTTAAGAGTTCACTATCTGAGTGTTTTGTCCCAAAAACAGATGAACTAAATGGGTGCTGAGCTGGACCATATCATCAGTAACATGGTAATCTGGTCAGTTTATATTTATCATGATTCCATTGTATCCAATTCAAAACAGTTATAAATTGGATTTCCAGGCCCCACCATGAACATAATGTTTCCAACCTGTCAGTGAACTATGAGACCCTTTTCCCAACATGCATTGCACTGTGACTTGGAAATTCCAAGTCCCGAGTGAACTCCGGATACATTCCAAGTTGGAATGTATCCGGAGTTCACTCGGGCGAGCTGTAAGTGTGAACACAAATGTCCGGAGTATTAGACAGGTCAGTCTAATGAGAGAATTGTCGGGGGAGATTGTCCTTGCGTTCTGAATCGCATACTCTTTCTTTTTTCTATTCTACATACTACATCTGACGATAAAAATAATCTATTTAGGATGCAATAAGCTACAATTGGGACATACTTTTACTTATTTATTTCATCATAACATTGCGCCTTGATCTTGCCTCTTGCTTTTATATCCGTCGCATTCCCGTATGTTTTCGTATGGAGGCTCCGTCGATGTGACGTCACTTCAGGTGCGCACTAGATTATGGGTCAGAATCACCCAAATAGGATGCTGTTTTCAACACTAAAAATCTCAGCCGGATGTGGTAGACATCCGGGTATTTCTAACCATCCTAAATCTGGCTTCAAGAATTGGGACTTCCTAAATCTTTTTTCTACCATACTAAATAGTAGATAGTATGGGTTTTAGAACGCAGGGTGGGTCTCCCAGGCTGAAAGAGGAGTCATGTCAACCATGACACGACGGAAATGTCTGCATACTGACGTGTCAAACTATCTGGACTATTTCTAGCATATGTTCCTCCTCTGGGCCAGATTCTATTGGATATTTTTCCAGAGTTGGTGTGTGAAAGAGGCTTGAGTGAAGTGTGTGCACCCTGACTGGTCTGTATGAGGCTGCATACCAGGGATGGCATACAGGGCTCTGCTGTCATCATGGTTGGCCAGAAACGTCACTGCCTCCGTCTGGGACCGCTGAGACTGTTAAAACAGAGCGCAGAACAACAGTCACACACCTGGTGCCTCAGATAAACAAATGAACACAGCTAAATGCTATCAAGGAAGTTTAATCTCCTCATTCCAATCATCAAAATGGTTTGTAAAGGGGAATCTACAAGTGCAAATATACAGTGTATCACCGCCTGTCTAATACATTGTGACTAAATCTGTGCTAACAACTAGGATTTCTCTTCCAGACAGAGGCTCATATATTAAAAGAGTTGACCCAATGAAGGATTCTCTCACCATCACAAACTGGTCCCAATTTAAGACTCGGCATATTGTACCTGTCCATAGTTACAAAACCGAGATATCTTTCCGTTTACATTTTACACTTGTTTTGTCAGATGGTGAAAATCATGAAAAAGACGGAGGCCTTTTCATCATACCACATTATTTTACATTTAAAAATATGCGGATAAATATTACTGAATGACTAATAACTGAGATTCCAAAATGATACTTTATTGAGCTTAACCTGAGCATAATCTGCACTGGCGTGTCTGTTTGGACATGAACAAAAAGAGGTCTAGGGGCTAAATAGATGTATGTGGAATGTACAGTAATATAACAAGGTAAGTTGGTAATCTTTAAAGGCCAAACATAAAGTGACTTACTATGTGAGGGCAGTCCCTGGTGTCAATCAGGACTTGGTAGTAGGTGTGAGTCTTGCCCTTCACCTCCTTAGAGCCGTGGGCCCCTGGCGGCTCAGGTTTACTGAAGAGAGAGACAGAAGGATCTCAGTTATATATAGGGCCCTATGATTCCCGCGATAACCAAAACACGGACGGAATCGGGCAATAAAAACGGAACTATTCTACTACCAAACCCCTTTCACAAATATGTCTATTCAATGTTTACTTATTAATTTATCCATGTACGTAACTCTGGCATGTACATAACTTAATTTATTGTTAGTAATATGGTCCGTTTATACATTCGGCATATGATTAAAGCATCTAAAAGCACGTAATCATGTTAAACGTTTACTGTTTTGAAGTTATTAATGCCACTCGCTCCCACAGATACACAGCACAGGGAAGTCTTATATTCAGCCATTGCTAAAGGGAGTGTTTTATGGAACGGCCACTGCGGTACGAAATTCCAGTCTCAACAATGTTTCCTAATGCTGGGCTTACATTAGAGGACTTTGAACAGACTGAAGACTGAAACCCTCTTACATCTAAAGACAAATCAACTCACACCTGAAGACAACTAGTCATTAGTTCTCAGTCACAGAGTGAGATTTTGAAAAGACAGGGGTCTCATATTGCAAGACTACAACTAGATTCCTTTTGAGATTAATCTCATTTCCGCAAACGCGATAGTGATTATTTAATTAAAAAAAGGTTAATTCAATATTCATTTCGCTTGAGCCAACCCCCTAAGACTAGCGATAATATCAAACCTGTTTGATAATGTCGGAACGTCAAGACGGGAAGAAGACTGGCTGAAATCGGGTCAGAAGACCACCATACACCAAACGACTGAGAGTACGTGCGCGCGCCACAACTCCAGCACGACTCCCGTGATTTCAGTCCGACATTGGAAGATTCTCTGCGACTGTCAAATCGCATGAAAAGTCGTGTAGTGTAAGCCCAGCATAACACGCAATTATAACTCTAGCGTCTACAGCCCGTTGTTTTCATGTACCGTATTTTCCACACTATAAACCACACTGGACTATAAGCCGCAGGTGTTATAATGTTTAATTACCATAAGAATTCGTGCACAAAGGGGATTGTCGGGAAAGAGATGGCTGCTTGAGGAATCTCCCATTTATTAACATTTCAACAAACAAGTTGCATATTTGCATAACATATTCAAGTGTTACCATTTAGTGCAATAGCTACTAGGGATGGGCACGAGTGTTTCACTACTCTTGTGATCGCTTGCATTCCTCGAGGATCAATCGATTCCTCATTAAAGGGGACATATTATGCTAAATCTCGGTTTTAAAGGTGTATTTCCAAGGTCTACTAGAAAAGGTTTTCATGGTTTATTGTTCAAAAAACCCAATAGTTTTCTACCATTTCCCATTTCTTCATCGCCTTTTCCAGCCTTCTCTGCCCTCTATCTCAAAAGGTAGGTTTTGACATCTTACCCCCCTTCTATCTACATGGGCGTGCATGCACCGCCCTGCTCATTTACTCTATACCTACCTACATGGGCATGGCACACGCCCAGCTGTCAGTTTTGTTTACTTTTGGCCAATGCAGCATGGAGACCAATGTAAACATGTTTAGCTTCATTTCTACCACAAATATCGGCACACTAACCAGTTCTAAACTAAAAGATGTACAACTGAACCTGTTCAGACAGGAGTCTGAGCTGAAAACTGTGAAAATGGCATCAAGATTTCTGATTTCCCTGACATTATCCTCAGGTAAATACTGTTTAATTATGTCACCGTCAATAACATAATTTGAGCTAAGTATTTATGCATAAACTCTCTAAACTGGTAACATACACCCTGTTTTACATTTGTCTTTACAGGTCTGTGGAATGATCTACAGCCCAGTGGAGTGAAAAAGCTTTGGTTGTGAACCGATACTGAGTTGACATGTAAAAATGTACAGTAACCATAATGGAAAAGAATGTATCCTGACTCATGTCAAGATTCACTGGAAAGGCATTATCTTTTGTAAAATGTATGGTTGAAATAATTATGCTTTAGGTTTATCAGAGCTGCAAATTATCTGACAACATTTCAATATCTAGTAGATAATGTATCATTTGTATTGTGATCACTCATTCATAATAAAGTTTTACCGTTAAAAAATGTATTGTGTTGCTTACTGTCACTGTTACCTGTAGCAAAGGATTACTTGAAACTCACATTTTCATCTCGCTGAAGATTTTCTCTGATAAAACAGTATCATTACATTTTAAAAAGACCAAAAACATCCTTAAAAATAAAGCAGTTTATTCATAGCCAGTGGAATGAAAATATGAAGTGTACATATCAAACAGAAGCAAAGCCATAACTTTTATGTAACTGTCCAGTTGTTGTTGGGCCCTGAAGAAGATCACCTGTCCCACCCAGTGAACACATCCTCCTCTGAAGGAACGGATAGTGTGACGGTCTTGGTGGCTCCCTCCGGCTCCATCAGGTCACTCAGATACCTGTAAAACATGGCACATTCAATGTTACATCATGTAGCCTAGCTGACATGTATAGGCCTACATCATACATCTGTTATGGCAAAGCTACAACAAATTCAGTATAGCCCTGGCTCAATAAGCAACAAGTTCTGAGTGATACTGTGTGCTTTTTGAAATATAATGGACAGGAAACAAACAGCAGCAGAGACAACTTACAGTATTCCTGTCTATGTGTACATTACACTGGAGATCAGGTAATAGGCCCACTGCTGCTTCTACTACACACTGTCCGCAGACTTATTGCGGTGTGTACTTTAGGGCCCTATGAAATCCGTTTTATTTTTTTCCAAATTCCGTTTTAATCTATGATTTCCGTTTTTTTTTACAATTAACACTCATTTCGTCATCAGAACGAGTGTCTAATTATTGCGAACAAATAATATTCTAACAATTTAATCAGATATAAGGCTTAATTTAAAATACATCACAACATTGCACTGTTTTAGTGCTTAAAAAAGCGAAAAAACAGATTTGTTGGGTACAGGCTATAACAGAAAATAAAGACATTCATTTTGTGCTTCAAGTGAAACATTAAATATTATTTATACATAAATAATAAAGCCCTTATTAACCTTGCAAGAAGCTGGACTAGAGTGAATATTGGACAGGCTTTATAAGTCCATGGCTTTTACCTGTGGGACAGCGCTTCACCCAACAGCGGGCTGCAACACCAACCTACAGTCTATTGTGCGACGGAGAGCTAGTTATCATTAGCATCAGCGTTAGCCGACATCACGGCAACAGCTGAATAATGTAACACATTACACAAGTTACACTACATGAAAACAACGGGCTGTAGACGCTAGAGTTATAATTGCGGGTAGGAAACATTGTTGAGACTGGAATTTCGTACCACAGCGGCCGTTCCATAATAATACAACACTCCCTTTAGCAATGGCTGAATATAAGACCTCCCTGTGCTTTGTATCTGTGGGAGCGAGTGGCATTAATAACTTCAAAACAGTAAAGGTTTAACATGATTACGTGCTTTTAGATGCTTTAATCATATGCCGAATTTATAAACAGACCATATTATTAACAATAAATTAAGTTATGTACATGTCAGAGTTACGTACATGGATACATTCATAAGTAAACATTGAATAGACAGATTTGTGAAAGGGGTTTGGCGCTGTGTGTTAAATTAGCGATCCTGCAGCCAGGCTCTACTTTTCACGGCAGTAGTTTGGTCTTTAGATGTCGCCAAACCAAAATTCCTCCCTAGTTCTGCTTTAATTTCAACCGTGTTGTTTCCCTTTGCCTTGGAAATTGAATTTCACCAAAATAATGGCGAATTCCGTGACATTCCGTGTTAACAAGCAGATTCCGTTTGTATTGCCCGATTCAGTGATAGGGCCCTAGTACTTGAGCTATACAATCAGACAGCTAGGAGGTAGCAGGATGAAGCTATTAAAAAAATACTCTTCAGTTTCCAACACACCCTACAGTTTCACCGTCTGTTTTTCCACACAGGGGCTGTCATGGCAGGACTAACGTGAGCTCACAAAAGAGCCAAATAACAGTCACTGCAAAAGACTCACAGCTAAAGCTAACGGGCGCTAATGCTAACGACTAAACCCCGCATTTTCTCATTTCAGTCGGTGTTGGTTATTATAGGAGGGATAAAATAAAGCCCATTACAGACATTGAACTAACAAACGGACAGAATTATTTTTAAAATAGGACTACTTACATTTCGGACGGATGGTGTCTCTCAGTCTTCCTGGCACAGTCTCCTCCACACTCCAGTAAAAAGGCTTTGATCACACTAACAGATTGCAAACCTTTGCTGGAGATAGCCTAACAAAAAATGAAGTAAATCTATTCAGCCCTAGTGTGCTTCGAGGCTGGGGTGTGATGGTAGCTTGAGATTGAGCTCACACTGCAGCTTGCTTCTCCTCTGTTGTTGCATGAGCGAGTGGAGGCTCAACCAGGTGTGTGTGGTTACCAACGGGGCGTCTTGATTTGCCAATCAACTGCCGAGTTTCTGGTGAGCTTTCCCGTGGGAGTATTTATGATAATGAAAACCGACCGATTTCGTCATCAGTCGGTGTTTTTTGGAGGAAACCTTCAAATCCCCCCTTTTTCGAAATAAGTGTCCTAGAAGAAACTGACATATTTGTCTTTTTGAAGCTTGTGTGTGCTGGTAGGGACGCCAATAACCTAAACAGTGTGCCCAAACACCGGCAATGTTTGGTTTTTCATAATATGTCCCCTTTAAACTTTTTTCTATTTTTAGAACGCAACGCATCTGTCTGCAGAACAACGGTTCACCGCAATAAAGCGCTCAATGCTTATTGTCAAACAGTCACAGTTGCCATATGATATTAAGGATTTATTCCCACAAGTTTAAAACACCTTTTCCTCACTGAAAGTAATTAAATAGACGGGCCACAATTTAACCCGATCGAGTAGGTCTGCGTTGGGGAGAAAAAAAGAGAAAAAAAGCATGGGCTGTAGTTGTAACAAAAAAATAGCCTAAGTCACCATTTAAAATAAGAAGGGCAGCAAATAATATTAAATGATTGTCCTACAATTTAAATACATATACATAACTCACCAAAGCAGATAGTTGTATATCCAACCGCGTAATGCTCACTCCGTGTCCGTGAATAATTACCGCGACTAATTCCTCATTAACGGAACGTTACACGGTCGTTTTTGAATCTTATCCCCATATTCCCTATTGAAGGCTTCTTAACTGTTGTTGGCTCGGAGCGAATGTGCCTGAAGTAAGCCTTGCTTCTTCTTTACTTTTCTTTCCAAGCGGAGAGCACCTTGCATGCTCACCTGGAGTCTAGGCTACTCATTACTAACTGAGAGTAACAGGTGTCATCTCCCCTTTTTATAACGTAATTTTATCATCTGACAGTTATATTCCTGACAATGTTCTGGAGAAAGGAGAGACCGTGTTCAGCTCCGCGGTGCTGCTCCGGTGGCACGGAGGTGGCAGTTATTTGCAGTTGCTTTTTGACACAACGCTCAGTTTATTGCACTTGCATCAAAATATTGAATTTTGTTAAACTTTATTTTATCCGTCTTGTGCCGTTTTGTACACGTATATAACATTTTAAAATAGGGGCGGCCCGCCGGCCGGTCTAAAGGCTACAAACACTAAAAAAAAACAAAAAACGATTTTCTTCATCCACCAATCGAGTTCATTTGAAACGAGGAGTACTCGAGTACTCGATTACTAACGCCCATCCCTAGTAGCTACAGAACATATACTGTGCTGTGTAATAACAGGGTCGAAAAATTGGGAAAAAGTCGCGGCTTATAGTCCGAAAAGTACGGTAGTGTAACTTGTGTTTTTGTAGGTTGGTGTTGCAGCCCGCTGTTGGGTGAAGCGCTGTGCCACATGTAAAAGCCATGGACCTATAAAGCCTTACCAATATTCACTATAGTCCAGCTTCTTGAACATTTTATAAAGGACTTAATACATTTTTTTAAGTATTTAATGTTTTACTTGAAGCACACAATGAATGGCTTTATTTCTGTTAATACCCAAACAAATTTTTTTTTTTTTTATGTCATCATGTAGTTGTTTTTATTTGAAGCACTAAAAAACAGTGCAATGTTGTATTTTAAATGTAGTCTTATACTGATTAAATTGTAGATAGATAGATATAGATAGATAGATAGATAGATAGATAGATAGATAGATAGATAGATAGATAGATAGATAGATGATAGATAGATAGATAGATAGATAGATAGATAGATAGATAGATAGATAGATAGATAGATAGATAGATAGATAGATAGATAGATAGATAGATAGATAGATAGATAGATAGATAGATAGATAGATAGATAGATAGATAGATAGATTAGATAGATAGATAGATAGATAGATAGATAGATAGATAGATAGATAGATAGATAGATAGATAGATAGATAGATAGAATAGATAGATAGATAGATAGATAGATAGATAGATAGATAGATAGATAGATTTGATAGATAGATAGATAGATAGATAGATAGAATAGATAGATAGATAGATAGATAGATAGATAGATAGATAGATAGATAGACTATTTATCACTACAATCCAATGTCAATACCTGAGTTTTGGATGTCAGCCGATACCGGTTCTGTCCAAGATAATAAGTCTTATACATTTCTTTGTTGGTTGTGTGATGTTATGTGTAAGGTTAGGTAGGCTTAAGCAACACAGCGATTCTAATTTAAAAGATGTTTGAATACAGAAAGAACCTCAGAGCTCAACTTTTGAATTGCTAAATTCTTATTAACGTGAGCTACATCCAATAGCTATGGTCTTAAAAAGGTACTTTTCTTTCAAAATTCAAATAACAATAATTTAAAAAAAAGTAAATACACACTATGGAATTTGGTATTTCTCTGTACGTGGATTGGAGTTGTCAGTCCGATAATCCGAAGTAGATTCGATGTAGATTGCAGCCATATTGGAACCGATACCGATATTGGAAGGGTCCCATCCCTAACCCACATAACCCAACCCAAAGTGGGCCTGTGTGCTGCAGAGGATTACCTGTCAGACATGGGAGGGGTGATGTCGCGGTCATACAGGCGAGCGTGCCAGGGAAACAAGACGATGCCTCTGTAGCCAAACACACTGTGGAGAAACAGCTGAGGAGAGAAGCACAACACAAAGGGGATGAGTTGATCTCAGATTAGACTTGTGGGAGCTTTAAGAAAGCAGAACATAAAAGGGGATTACACACTCTTGATAGGATCAATCAAATGTGCAATAACAACTCAAAGTTAAAAAACAGAGACACAGGAGAGTACAGTAGTATTAAAGGAATAAGTCGAAGACTGAAATAAATGATTTTTAAAATCAGAGAGATTTGATCTAGTTTTGTGCATTTGGTCGCTGGGAGTGAGGGTCTTACCTGTCCCGTTTCATATTTGCCGTGCTGCTTCACGGCCTCAAACACTCCCACTGTCTCCAAAATCTTCCCTTCAGGCCTGCTCCTGCCAAAACAGGCAACACCATTACACACTGGACACGCACTGTCTCTGTATGTGTGTGTGTGTGTGTGTGTGTGTGTGTGTGTGTGTGAGTGAGTGAAAAACTGAATGTAGGCATCATCATAAAAACAGGATGACTCTCTAACATACATGCCTGTAAACAAAACAATATCATGTATGGACAAACACAAACAGCCTAAACATAGAATCTCACAGCGGTGAACACAAGAGGCTTGAGGATTTTCCTCCTATAGACAATTTCATATTCATCCCCTCAAGCGTGGAAATCCTGCTGCTTCGTTCAGCTGTAATCTCAATCAAAACTTTGACCAGATTGAATAAAACACCTCCACTTGTCAGATGTCAACAAGCAGAAATACTGTTATACTAATCCACACACACACACACACACACACACACACACACACACACACACCTCAAATTGAATAACACGCAATACTTCTCTGCTCCCCGTAAAGCTAATCTTCACAACAGAGATGAAGAGTGGGGATTAATGGAGTGGATATATGGACAGAGGGATTTAATATTACAAGGGAGGTTGGTTTAAGGTATTTTTCTTATCATTTTTATCATATTGCACAAGAATAATCACATGCCAAGCTAACCCGATTTCACTATGAGAAATATGTTTATTTTTCTGAGATTAAATAGCTATTTTTCTGAGATTAAATAGCTTTTTCCCCCTTTCTGTTTAAAACGGGGTCTGGTCATGAACCATAGCTTGTTGAAGGAGCAACCAAACATCAGGGCATGTCTGATCAATCTTTTAACTATGACGAGATATATTTAAAATAAAATAAATGCTGTATTTCACTGGGGATTGTAAAGGTGTCAAAAGGATGGCAGATAACTGCTTTTTACAGATAGTTGGGGCTGATGAGAGGGTCCGTGTGTGTATGATGTCAATAGCACTGGACAGAGACAATGTTAATGCAACTTAAAAGAGAAATTTGGTTGTGTGATGAAACAAATCTCCTTGATTCAGCTAAAACAATGGGATGAAGTATGAATCAAAACAACAATGTTAACAATGACTTGTTGTGCAGCCGTACTTTCAATGAAGTCAAGCGTGTTCATTTTCTGAAACAACTTGCTTAGCAAAACTAATCCAACTACACCTATAAATCAGTGTGGTTACATGGGACAACTAGATTGGATTAAGACAGAAACCGAACTTGCCACTCAAAAACGGACCGTGTCACTTGTCTGAGTATACATGGACTTTCAAATATACGATAAATGACCGGAGCACTGCTGACTCCGCTATGCTAGGGGGCGCTGTAGCCCTTTCAACAAGTGGTTAAAGGAGCCACGTCGTATTCCTTTCCGGTAATAACACTACTATTTACTACGTTGTCTCCCGACAGGGATCTCCGATAGGGATCTCCAACAGGGAACTCTCGAGCAAGCGCAGAACGCAAACTCCGATATGAGATCCTGTATACATGCATGCAAGTAGAATGCAGACTATGAACGAGTAGGTGTTCTTATCATAGATAGTAAATAATATGGATGTAGCATCCGGGCTGACCTCAGTTATTCACACGGCATCCAATAATCCTGGTTTGTGCGCGTCGCCATTTTGTGAGGGCAGGTAGATAGCTGACGTATAGCTCCGAGGCAAAAAAAAAAAAAAATAATATATATATATATATATATATATATATATATTATATATATATATAAAATCCTCTCCGAGGATATATTTGTATGTATTTATTTAATATATTTATTATTTCCTACAGTCTGGTTTTGTGTACAGTACAAACCCTAATTGTCTTAGGACCTTTTTTTTACATGAGCTCTACCAAACACTTTGGCCGGAGATGAGCAGATCTAATTATAGCTGACCCATTGCAGCCCCAGCTATCGGTGGTGGTGGTCAACAACTGGGCTATGAATGAAGGCAGATCACTGTACCACTGAGCTCTCATTGTGTGGGGGAAAGGTTGGCAACACAACAGCAATAAGACACAAGTGACAGGTAGCAGACGGAAAAGAAGTTACATAACTAAAAGTCAAAGAAACAAGCTGTGTGCAGTATCACTGCTGCCATTCAGAGCACTGGGTGGGAGCTCACCAACATGTACACCAACCTCATCTAGCCCTCACAGAAGTTAGATCTTACAAGAAGAAGTACTGTGTTATTTTGGCTGTTCAGATGAAGGCAGCCACAGCATGAAGATGAGCCTATTGTTTCTCTCTGTACTGTCCCTTTAATTCTATCAGAGGTCAAAGCTGCTGGTGTGAACAGCAAGACAAGTGTGTAGACGACACACACTCGTCTACTAGGGCTGGCCCGAATTATTCGAATATCCGAGTATTCGTTTGTTAAATTAGTATTCGGAGCTCAATTCAGTATTCGGGATATTCTTTTTTTTTTAATTTTTTTTTTATATAAAACATTTTTTTAAATTTTTCTTTTGCAAAGGTAGCTCAAACTGCAGTATATTTTGTCAGCAAACAATATTTGGATACACAAGTTATAAAACAATTGTAAAATACAAATTAGACGTTAATTTAAAATATATTATCGAATTATTTGAACTTTGACCTAGTTGGCCGCTGCCCTTTGCGCAACCGGTGATGTAGTAGGCTACGTGATGTTACAAGAGTGAGGCAAACTAAAAGCGGCACCAAGCGCAGGAGGGAGAGAGAGATGGAGGAAGAATAGATTATGTTCCTAATAACTCTTTAGGCTACCACAACATTAGCACGATTTCGGAAGGAAATGTAATGCTTATGCTTGGCGTAATGCTAACGTTAGCTTAGCTCAGCTGTTTGTTTACATCAGCCATCATCAACCGTGACTTGCTTGCATCATGGGAATAGGCGGTCAATAATGGATATAATATGGACAAAAAAGACTATCAATATTGGATCTTTGTATGGACTTATAAATCGCCGAAAAGATGCACGTTCCTGGATGAATTGATAAGCTCCTGTATGGGTTACGATGGCGCGGAGGACAGCTGATTTGGAACGAAAAACAGCTGTTTGCCTCCAGGGGGAAAAAGTAAGGAACTCCAACTTTACTACCGTTCGAAAGTTATTAAAGCATCAACAAACTACGCAGCTTGCTGTCTCGGCTCACACACTCGGTTTCAGTGAGTACATTGGCATTATTAATGTTGGTTTGATGGTGTGTTTTTCTGGAACGAATATCCGAATATTCGCTCAGAAAAACCAACGAATACTCGAAGCCTGAAAAATGGCATTCGGGCCAGCCCTATCGTCTACACACTGCTGCACCACCACCACCCTCGACACAATTATATCAGGACATCTATCACATTGTTATCTTTTGAGACAAACTGAAGTAGTGTGTGCAAAATCAACATGACAGTGGCCATCTTACTAATTAGCACCAAGTCTGTAAGCTCTGATCCCATTCCCAGAGTAAAACACTGCTTGGTCATGATCTGTAGGTGGGTTTCAGTTATATGAAATAAATATCCAGTGTAAATACACAGCCTGAGCCTAGGTTCTTTGTTTACATATTCCGTTTACATTATGCCAGTAGTCCTAACTGTGCCACATATAGGTGACTGAATACAAACAGATGTTTTATGACGTTAATAATATGATGCAAAGCCTAAATCACTGTACCTATGTAGCACCATCTGAGGAAACTTAATCAAACTGGTCCAAATGGGATTTCTCATTTAAGAACATAGAATTTTATTTTATGAAAGACACTTTCTGTAAATCTGACCGATGAGAATCTGTTCCATAACATGTACTTTACTGTGCCTTTGTTGGTAATCTAATTCACAGACTACAACACTGTTCAAAAATGGCATATAACAGCGAGTAGGCATAATAATTTTTGTTTCCCTTGGGTACTGTTTAATTTTGTCTTGTTCATCAGCATGCTGTACACATTTTTTTAAATTACTTCATTAAAGACCTCCTTTTTAACATGCAACTTTGATCGTTTTGATCAGTGTGATGTGAATGTGCAGAAGAGGGGCAGTGAGGCAGAGGTACCACTATAAGGACCACCCTGGCCTTTGTTGAATCTGAACAGTGATTGACAACCCTGAACTCAACAAGAAGAATCAGAGAAGCATCAGTCACACACTGAATTTTAGGGGGGCGGTGGGGGAATTATAATTTGTAAATAACAAAATGTAAATTAGCAGTGAATATGAAAGCACAGCGAGTTAAGTGTTTCAGTAAAATGGCAAGGCTTTTATCAAAAGAGCCATGTCAAAAAGTACAAGTGCTAAGTAAACAATAAGTGATCCAGCATTAAAACCTTTAATCCTACAACATTAACTATACAAAAGACAAAGTAACAACATGTTTCCAATTAAAGAAGCATTCATTTATACCCTGTCATGTACCATGGGCTTCACATATATACTAGTGCGTTGGATAAGTGGTGGTTCATTTTTGTACCGGTGTGATCAAACGTTGCAGGTGGGACGCAGTCAAGCGTTACTCAACCCATGCTGGTTACCTTGCTAGCTAGTGAGCAGCAGAGGACGACTGTACTTTTCTTGTGTTCTGCTGTTAAATGTCAGCTTGTGTTTGCACATCGTGCTCATACGGCTAGTAACACCTCGGGGCACCTGTCCCACTCAACAACACCGTGGCCAGTGGCTTAACGGTGCCATCTTGAAGAGAGCACGTAGTAGCCTACCTAACGCTAGCTAAAGTATTTAGCATGTTAGCTTGGGCAGAGGATGACACTGGCTGCGTCTCTTACCGTGTCGACATGAACCTCCTCTGCTGGAGCCCGCCGGACACGCCACACGCCCGGCATTGTATCCGCGGTCTGTTCAACTCGAACCCGCTGCTATTGTCAACGACGCTCAGTATCCTGTGCGCTTGTTTCTTGTTGTATTTAGTGACAGTGCTCAGCAAGCCTCTTCGTAATGCACAGGCCGCCATCTTTCCAACCCTGGGCAGGCTCACACACACGCATTTACAACAGGGAACATATGCTGCTTTCACGAAACGACGGAAGAGTCGTATTTATCGACAACTGAATCCCCATAAAGCACCCCATTTCTTTATTATTTTAAAACAGATTGGAATTATCCCTTTTAATGTCTGTAAGAGGGTGTACAGCATTGATTAGAAACATTTTGATCTTTTCAGCTTGCTTTCACTATTCACACTGACACTGTAGCCATGTAAATTTCACTAACCCAGCTTTAAGTAGCTTTTGAGGAGCCTGTGAAGGCACCAAATAAACTCTAGTCGAGACACCTTTAATTGAACATAGAAACACATTGTTCTACCTACCATTAACATGTACAGTTTACAAATATTTGTAATATGTTTTCATGCCTTTAAAAAACGCATAGTTTTAAATAGACTACATTTTCACATTTGTCACACAGCCATCAACACAGCTGGTCACGTGGGGTGAGAGAAGGCGTCATCGTGTCACAAGGCAAACAAACATGGCTGCTTCCGTGCCTCTGAATATTTACCACCGCCTATGATATTTACCTTTACCCGTAGCTGTTGCTGGCTGGCAAACGCATACTTTTATGGAATATAATTGAAGATAGTTTGAGCTCCTTTTTCTTGATAGCATATGTACACCGGCACCCCTTGCTTCGCGGTGAACGAGCTTAATTTAAGGTAGCCAGTTGAGTGTAAGCCATGGCCTCAGCATTTGTCGTCGGGAATAAATTCAGACATAAGGTGAAGGAGTTATTCGAAAAGGCTGACTCGTCTCTGCCACAACGACTGAGAGAAGAACTGGAGGAGAGTCTTGAAAAGCCAGAACCGACAACCCTGTCTTTCAGCACAGCGAGGAACCTCAAGAAATACCTTCAGGACGAAGGTATCTACAACCCTAGGCCTAGTGTATTCAAGTGATGCTTTTTATAAATGAGACGGATGGAGGGCGTGGGTTTTGCCACACTTTATCAAGAGTTTCTGTTGGTCCTTTTTAGGAACAGAGTTCACATATTATGTTCACCAAATAGCTCTAGTACTTTATTGTGTTTATTAACATGTTATAGTAGGTATACATTTTAATGGATTAAGTGGTGATAGGTTTCATTAAAAAGCTTGCTTTAAAAAAAAGTTCTACTTATGTAGATATTTAGAGCATACAGAGACTCACGGTTCAATTCATTCATTGCTAAACACAAACTATATCATATAATCTGATGAATCAACATCGAGAACATACAGTAGTCTCTTGTAATGATATTGATATACAAGCCATACACTCCTTCCAGCTTTATAAGCTGTGCTGAAGAGTGGCTTCGTCAAAATCTGATGCAATATATAAAATGATTATGAAATAAATTCATAGCAGGCCGCGGTTGCGTTGATTATATGTAATAGTAATGGTGAAACTTCCTTATGTCTCCAGGTCATCCTTTCTACCTGCATGAGTTGTTGGAGGACAGCTCTCTGCACCTGCCTGAGGTGGTGAAGCCTCCTAGGGTAAGTCAGCCATGGACTTAGTTTATCGTGTTATCTTTGTCTGTAAAAATATAGAGGGCAACATAACGTGGTAAATAAATAGGTTCCAACAGGCACACAGGTGCGTTTAGTGATGGTGTAAAGTTTATCTTTTGACCTGCTCCCCTTGACTACCAGTGTTTGAGCTAAGCTAACCTGGATGAGCGAAACCTTGCCCATTTATTTTATTAAAAATGCCCACGCAGTTACAGGAACAGTTTCTGTCGCCTTTTCCTCAGCCAGAGAGTGAGGGAAAAAGCTAAAAATGAAAATGTTGAACTATTCCTTTAAAGCCACTACGAGTAAGATGGCACGTTGGCGTCCCCTTTGGACAAAAGCGGTAGTATTTTTACGACGCCCGCTGTCGCAAAGCTGTTTTCTAGCGCGTGCGAACTGAGAAGGGAGCAATATAGTGCATGTCCGTGTGTTGAAAGTGTGAGGACTCTTTTCGGCTCCGTGAGAGTGGTTTTGACACTGCATCAACTAATGCCAGTCACTGCCACACACACCTGATTGCAATGAGTTGATGCAGCAGTGTCACCTAACTACTCTCTCTCACGAAGCTGAAAGATTACGTGTCCGACTCCTCACAGAAAGCGAATGAACGAGAGACGGCAGTTAGTATGGATCACGATGAGGTAATGTGTTTATGTTGTTGTAAATAATGACTATTTCAGATAATGGTTATCTGATGATGGTGAAGCAAAGCAAACTTTGTGTTAGTACCAACCGCTCATTCATTTAGGAGTAAACACTGCAGTCTAGTTTCGCTCTCGTGAAATTGTATACACGTTGCTTGGCAACGCCCTGGTCCCGCCCGTAGCCTATATCACTCTCCCTTTTAGCTTTTCTTCATTGCATTTTTTCTTTGATGGTTCAGCCCCGTTATCAGTCATTATGATGACAAATAACTGTCTCAAACAAGGCTCCCGCTCCCCTTCCCTCACCTGGAGGGATAGGCTTCTCAAATCGCGTTGCTGCTCCACACTGAAATCTGCGACCAATACGGATATGTGACCATAGAGCCTGCACGAGCGAACCGAAAATCAGACTGGGTGTGCGACCAGACCAAAAGCAGTAATAAAAACTATTTAAAAACGTCTTTCTTTGCACTGATGGTCTCGTTTGCTGTTAAAGGTAATTTATGATCATCAGAGGAAACATGAGGCTGTTTAAAAGATATTTAAATGTTACTCGTTTCCGCTTTAACCTCTCATGCATCCATTCCTGCTTACCTGCTCATAATAGCAACGTATTCCACTTTCATTTCAATGCACTATTATCACTTCAAAGGGAAATACAAAGAGCTTAATATAAAGCCAATCTCGGTGTTAAGTTTAGAGGTTTTCTATTCTACAAACAACTTTAAAACATTTTAACCGTGACTTTTCTCTCTCCCAACAGAACCCTGTGCTGGTGGCTCGTCTTGAGAGGATCAAAGCCAAGCTAGCCAACGAGGAGTACAACAGGATCACACGCAACGTCAACACTTCGGTACATTCTCATATAGTGTTCAAAGTTCAAAACATCTTTATCTTAGCTTTTGGTTTGCCACGGTCAAGATGGGATTTCATGACGTGAGACTGTATAATAAGAAATAACATACTGTATATATCATAATGATATTATCATTATAGAAAGAGATCTTGTCATGTACTTGACCGTAATGTTAAAACACACACTAAAGACCCACAGCGCATTCACCAAGTCGTAGAAAATGGGATATTTTCAGGGTATTATCAGCATGAAGTCAATAATATTTTCCCATGTTTTTACTATGTAATAAATCTTCTTATTTATCTTCAGGAAATCAACCGCCATGGAACGATAGCAGATATTGGGCTGCAAGGTTAGTGTGCTACACATGTGCTCTTTAATATCTTACTGCCAATTTAATGCTTAAATACATTTTTCAGGAAACAGTTGCTGAATTATATATATAATATATGCATCACATTTCAAATGAAATTCTTCTAAACCTTTGCCCTCCTCTCTTTCCTCAGTCCGATCAGCCAAAGCAGTGGTAGTGACCGTATTCAACTTCCTGATCACGGTGGTGGCTGCCTTCTTCTGTTCATACATGGGAAGTCAGTACCTGTTCACTGACACTGCTGCGGTGAGACCACATTAGATTGTACATGTATACTAGACATGTAGCTGACACTTAAGGGCCCTATACTCTCCGCATCACCTACGTGGGTGTAGAGACCAAAGCATGCTGCAGATGTGCAGTTCCACTCATACTGCCCGCACCTGTCTGTGCCAGTCTTGTGGTCCATGCATGCACATTTTGCCTATCCACACAGCGGTTTATCGTGTTAAGTCTGTTATTACTCCTGGAACAGCCTACAACATCAAATTAAAATAAATACACTCATAACTGTTAACCAATTTAAAGTTATTATTTTGAATCAGCCCCACTCCACTTGTAACTGTTTTAATTAGGCTATTGTTCTGCTTTGTTCAATTGATCTGAATGTTTTAATTGTTGTTGTCTCTTTGTAAGCTTGTTGTGTATTCTCATTGTATTGTGTATCTAATTTGTCTCGACGTCATTGTAAAAGAGGGTAACCCTCAATTGACCTTTCGAGAATAAATAAAGGAAAATTAAAAATGAAATTACCAAACTGAAGCAACACACACGCGTGAAACCCATCACCAGAATGTGCAAAAAGTGCCTCTGCAGAAAAGTATCCCTGTCTGTATTGGGCATCAGGCATACCAGAGCCACCCTCTGCGGTTGCACAGACGTGGAGAGTATGAATTAGCCTCTAGACACCTAGCTACAATGCAGTGCAATTCACTTCAGCAGCCCTGCAACTACACCTGCCTTTATTCACCTGCAAAAATATTGTTTTTTTTTGTGGTGCTTTTGTTACCAATACCATTGTAATGAAAGGTGTCTCTGAGATGTTTGTGTTGGATAAAAGTAACCTAACCTTGGCCCTTCTGACCCTTGTTTTCCAGCGCGTGCTCTCAGCTGTGATCGCTGCCTCTGTGGTGGGCCTGGCTGAGCTGTATGTGCTGGTCCGGACCATGGAGGGAGAACTAGGAGAACCATAGCAGCTTCTTCATAAGACAAAAGGGACACCATGTCATTATAGTAATCTCACTCTGCCATGAAGACTGGGTGCTGTTCTTTGCTTCTTCTCACTTGGCAAATTGGTGGAATTGCACAGATAAAAAAAAGTTGTGAAAGTTACTGATCATTACAGACACTAGCTGGACTAAGTGGAAGCTGGACCGTTTCAAAGAAAGAAAATCGGTTCAAAATGACAGATTATCTGTTTGTGGACTTCGTCAAATATTGCTGTGGTATATGACATTCCACCTGCCCAGTCTTTTTTTAAATCAAATAAAAATATAAGTGTTATTTCTTATTTATTTACAGCTATTTTGTACTCCTTATGTTCCCCTAAAACTGCAACCTCCTTTTCTTCTTACTCCTCTGCCTTCTTGACAATGACCTATAAAAATAAATATGGATTTTATTTCAGACTCCTTCCAAGATGTTCTCAGATGCTGTCAAATGTGTGTGTTCAATAAAGTCTGTAGCACTAACTAAAGCTAAATCATGAATTGGATGATCATTCAGTTAGTGTGACCTCCCCCCTATAAAGTGCATTCTCCCTGTGTGAACTTTGCAGACCAAACTTTCAGGGGTTATTCAAATATTATTGTGAGGACACACGGACTCTGGGATGTTAGCAAACCTTAGTCAAACGGCAGGAAATAAGTAGTGCATTTGTTGGGGACTATTTTCAGCTGCTGAGTAATACATACAGTATTTAGTTCTCTAGTGAGTGTTAGCAACAGCAGGACAGTAGAGCGCTATTTGTTTGACTATGTGTTTGTCCATGTAATGAAAATAACACGCCACTAAGTGCAATGGTGTCACTATGTGTTTTTAACAATCTTATTGGCAGGGCACTTTAATCTTGAGACTAATTTGGAGCATTGAAGGCTAATTGTAACAATTTTTGTTTTCCCTTCAAGGACGAGTCAGCGATTCTGGTGAAAACTTTGTTGTCAAGATCAGTGAAAATCTCCTCACTATTCGCTACTTTTCCGTACTGTGTTAAAATACAGCCATGACTCTGTAAACTGTAGCTAGCAACATGCCCATTTACAGAGCCTAGGCTATGTAGTAACACTGGATTTTTTTCAGTGCACACACAGTAGGCTACCTAAGAGGCAGTGGTTTGTGAGGAGATATTCACTGATTTTGACAACAGAAATTCTACATAATTTCTGAACCCACCTTTTAATATTAATTCTGGTGACATGTATAATTTTAAATGTATCAAATAATTCAGTTAATGACCAAATACGGCAAAAAATGATGGCATTCCTATCAGCCTAAATTTACTTTGTCTTTTGTGCCAATTAGCTAACGTTAACATGAGATGGGGAATATAGCTAACATGCTAAACATCATTATCTGAGTAAAGTTGTTTGCATAATTTTTCTGTGTAGTTGTCCTTGTTATTCTTATGAATAGCCGAGCAGCTGTGGCATCAGTCAGTAATACTGTTTACCGAGCTGTTATTTTATCATCCTTGTCCAGCTGACAGATGCAAATAATAATTGACCTCTGATCTATGCTTACTGGATACAAAAAACAATATTGTACCCCGGAGGTTCAGTAACCGTGACAGAAGACCTATGATCCTCCAAACAAATAACACCATGTAGCTTATTTCAAAACAAGTCCAATACAACACGGAAGATCTCTTTGTCTTGATCCCTTTTTGACATATACAATCATATTTCTCTTTTTTGGTAAACTATCCCATCCCCTTCTTATTAAGTCCTGTCATATCAGTGGAAAGATTAAAAGATGTAACTACATCTGGAATACAAAATAAAATAAAAAAGTATCTTCCCTAAGATCTGAGATTTGACACCCGGATTAAAGGTTTATTGAAAGATTATTCGGGTATTAAAGATGATTGTGATATGCAGAGATCTCTGTCCAGCGCAGGACGGACAGTGTGCACCACTGTCTGTCATATTTGCCTCTGTATTACAGGCTACCTCTCATGTAATATTTCAAAACTTAAATCCAGGGCAGAATTACAGAGCCTGTAAGCTTATAGACCCTCTGAGCTCTGGCTTTAATTTAGTTCTGATTTTTTTCATTTTCTAACCCTCCCGATGCTTACAGTACAGAGATAATAAGAATAAATAAAAAATAAATCTATATTTTGACTTAGGAAATAATTATTCCTGTCATGGTATCTTTCCACAAGGAATCAGTTTAATCAGAATGTTTTGGAAGATAATACTCGCGGGGACGGTAGCATTAAACATGCCACGGTTCAGCTTAGAGCATTGGAAACAAGGACTGGCATCTGTGAGAGGAGTCCATCATGTCAAGCATATCAGGGATTCTACCCACCGTGAACACGGGGTTGATGGGTAACTGAGTTTATGAGTTGATCAATAAATCCTTCCATTAGATATCTATTTATTTATTTAGAAAAACATAAAAGAATAAAGGTCCCGAATTGGTCCCGCTTGTGAATATCTGACTCGAATTGCCAGTTAGGGTGTGGCTAAGTACAGGTGAAGGTAGAGCTAAGTTAGGTTGTAAATTAAGGAGCATGACTTCTCCCCTTGTGACATCGTAAGGAGTCAGGAATCTGACTGGGCTTTTGGAACACAGGTTTTCAGTAAGGTGGAGGTGGAGAAAAGGAAAGACAGTTGTTTTTCCCCATACTTTGGGAGTCTCCAGTGACAACAGGGACCCATACTAATGTTGAAAAAGTGCATTTTGCATTAAAGGTGAGCTTTAGAAAAAAGAAAGAGAAAATTATCCAAAGCAACTGTTATATATTGTAAATTGAACAAAGATGAAATAAATCAAATGAATCCCTGAAATATCAAACACATGACTGGAACATTGTAAAAAAACAACAACAAAAAAGACAAACCAACAATAACTTGAAAACATTCCTATAGATAGAGGTTTGAGGAACAAACAGGTCTGATAACCAGCAAACATACACACACACACAGGAGGTATTGTGACGAGAAACACTGACAGAAACAGAAACCCTGTCTGCGCAAGAGTATTAGGGCCATGCCACAGGAAAAATGATGAGTGGATGAAGTTTGTTACAGTGTATTATGTGCTGTATTACGAGAATAAAGATATATATATACGATTTCGAGATTAACAGCTCAAGACTGCTGTTAAACTGGAAATATGTTGACACTCCTAACTTCCAGGATCAATAAATCATAAGCCAAATGTTCTAAGACTTTGTTTTTCATCTTCATTCACGCATAATTAAAACAAAAACTTCCTCCTCTCATTTTTCTTTCCCCTCTCGTCGTGGCCCTTATACTTTTCCAGCTATAGTAGCTATGCCGTTTAAATAATCCCCACTGTCCATGCTCCACATCCTGCCTCAAAACTCCAGAAAATTGGTGACAATGGCAGCGTTGTAGATCAGGTCTGAGATGTAGCCCATGGAGGTCTGTGGGCCCATCTGTGGGTGATGGTGATGGTGGTGTGGGTGGTGGTGGTGTCCTGGGCCCTGAGTTACCTCCCAGTACACTGGCTGAGAGTGGGAAGGGACTACCTGGTCTACAGAGGTGTGACATCCACCTCCAGGGCCACCGCCCCCATATACGGCCTGGTGGTGAGCCCCGGACGGAGCCAGGTTCTGGGGTTTGTAGTTCCTGAAGGCAGCCTGGTAGGAGCGGTTGGTGGTGGAGGAGGCTGAATGTTGAGGCTGTCTGGTAAAAGAGCCAGGAAGGAAAGTGGGCAGAGCTGGTCCCAGGTGCTGCCTCTGCTCCTCCTCCCACAGACGAGACTCTGCAGCAGGCTTAGAGGAACCCAGTGTGGGCTGCTGGTGCTGGGGGTGGTGGAGAGATGTGGAATGTGGTGGTGACGATACAGTGTTGCCATAGATTTGGATCCAGTCAGAATACACCTGTGGGCCGTCCTCACAGGAGTGGCTCTGGTCGGGCCGGAACATGTCTGCCAGGGTGAAGGCCGAGGTGCCAGGCCCAGAGAGCTCAACAACCCCTCCACCTGTCAGCTGCAGAGGCTTGGTGGACTTGGGGAGTCTCCCCGTTTTGATACTTCTGGCTCTTCTGTTCTGGAACCACACCTGTGCAAAATGACAAGACTTGTTATGTATGGTTTCTTTTTAATACAACTTTTGGCTGGAATTCAGTCGTTTTATGACCTAGTGTAAAGGCGGGAAAATGCAGCTGAATAGGGTCAACCTGGCATGAAAGCTTGCCATTATTAATACATAGCATATAGGACTACATTAAAAAAAATTTTTTTTTGGTATAACAAGTTATTTTAAAAACTTTCTGTTAAAATCTAGATGTAAAATAATCCCAGGGTTGAAATCTCTATTCAATTATTTACAACATATTAGTGTCTACTAATTTTACAGAACAGATTTTGGATGCAGCCTTTTATCATTTTATAAATCTAAAAATACTATGTACAGTGCAGCTCTTAAAAATGCATTTTTTTTGTCGTGTTTGTAAGAACAGAATGTATCATAATTCTGACAGTTTACAACAGATGAACACACATACTTCTGTAATATTAACATTTCAGAATAGTGCTCAGAATTTTTATTGAGAGTTTAGAAAAATGTAAGACCTTTAGAAGTTGCAATGAAATATGGCATTGTTTTTGCTTCATAGCTTCCTTAACTACATTATATAGGAGCTTTAAAGCCTCCCAGCAGTCTCACCTGTATCTTGCTCTCGGGCAGGTGTGTGTGCGCTGCCAGTCGCTCTCTGAGCGTGATGTCCGGGTAGGGAGTGACAGCGAAGGCCTGCTCCAGCTCCGACAGCTGCGCCCGGCTGAAGATGGTCCTCTTCCTTTTCCTCTGGCCCTCCATCAGAGAGGCTCGATCCGGCTCCGGAGAGGAAGACACCGCGCTCTCTGCCCCGAGGGCCTCTAGGACGCCATCACAAAAAGAATAGTCAAACTTATAAATATGCATAAAATAAAAGGAAATTAAACAGACAAGAATGCATGTTTTGGCGAGAAAAACACAATCAACCTAAATGGAAAATGCGAGGCTCTGATTGGCATATGGCTTCGGAGGAGACTGATTTACTTAATTGTGTCCTTTTTTGACTGTTATAATAAATAGATTTTTATTTTGTTTTTTATCCTATTATTTTCTTTTTGTGGTATTCCATCCCTGTTGCACTTTGAGCTGCATTTGTTGTGTGAAGGTTGCTATAGGTTACAAATACGATTTAATCGTATTATTATTATTATTATTATTATTATTATTATTATTATTATTATTATTATTATTATTATTATTATTATTATTATTATTATTATTATTATTATTATTATTATTATTATTATTCCTAACATCGTTATTATTAGTGTTGTCGTAATAAACACTTAAATGCATTTTTAGGCTTTGTTATTGAAAGGAGAGTTGAATGAAATCATAAGACACGGCTGACTACAACAACTAAATACTTTTTTGTATTGTACAATGTAATGTACAAATAGCCTATCTTGAAGCAATTTAGCTTCATTAGGCTAAATGTAGCCTAAATGTGATTTTTATTGGCTGCATTCTCGTACTAAAGCCTATACTTTTGTTCAATTGGCAACTCGGCACACGATGAACGAATACAATGTATTATATTTGGATACAATTATATCGGGCTGATACCTGCTGTAATTTTTGTGACCATTAAAAATGATCTTAGTCATATTGAGCTCACCTTTACAGGGATCCTGCTCTTCAAATAACGCCTTCAAGTCCATCACGTCTCTCTGCTGTGGGTTCTGCTTGAGTAAAGAGGAGTCTGAGTCCATGAATAGAGCCATAACTCCACACACCACACACACACACACACCCCGCACACACACACCCCAACACACACTGCGCTGTGCGGGGGAGTGAGCGCTTCTTATAGCCGTGGACGAGACGGGACACCCCCACACCCACCAGTTGGTAAATCCAGGTGTTATTCACCTCTGCCTCTAATCCACAGCTCAGAGAAGAGATTTATGTCCATGCATTTTGATAATATTTCTTAGAATTTGGGGGATATGGCTATGGAGTTATTCTTAGTAATGTTACCGTTATACTAACAATCCACGAAGATGTGTCGTTGTAATAACAAAACTTCAGCAATAGCGCACTTTCCAGAACATGAATCAACAGTCATTGCTTCATTGTCTACAGAAATAATTTATCAAGAAAGGTGTGTAATTTAGGCCTATATGTTAATGTAAAAAAAAGTACTTCAGAAATACATGAAAAAAAATTAAAAAAGGATTAGGGGTGTTGCTTATAATCAATTTGACACACGAGCCAAATGGAGCTGTCTTGACACAAATGGCAAAACTTTAAAGATCCAACATTTAAAAAAAAAAAAACTGTCTGACTAAGCAAACATTTGTAGCCGGCCATTGAATTACCTGCCATTGAATTATTCCACAGGAGTGTCCAAGCAGGTCACCTTATTTTTATAACCAATTTCGTCAACAATGTATCGATGTGAGATTATGACAATCGATTCCGACCGAATCCGAATGGTGGAGGGATCGGCCGTTTTACTGGCATCAGGTAGCCTATATCTATGTATCTCTCTCTCTCTCTCTCTCTCTCCTCTCTCTCTCCTCCTCTCTCTCTCTCTCTCTCTCTCTCTCTCTCTCTCTCTCTCTCATCTTCTCATCCATCTCATCTCATCTCCATCCATCCATCCATCCATCCATCCATCCATCCATCCATCCATCCATCCATCCATCCATCCATCCATCCATCCTCATCCATCATCATCATATCCTATCTATCTATCTATCTATCTATCTATCTATCTATCTATCTATCTATCTATCTATCTATCTATCTATCTATCTATCTATCTATCTATCTATCTATCTATCCATCTATCTATCACATAAATGGGGATACAAATTCAGATGATAAGAATGTTTGAGAGAATTGGAAACGAGTACAGTTAGAATAACTTTGACTTTCGATGGTTTATGGACATAGGTTGAGGAAAATCAACTGTTACATAATAATAACAATATCATCAGAAGAGTTGGGATAATCCAGTCGACGTTATGTTCCAGCTGCCTATTTAATTCATTTTTCTGGATGTTAAGTTTTGTCTTCTTTCCTTCAATCACATCTCTTCGATGTCCAGTAAGCGAGACAATTCACGTTTAGTTGTCAAACAGTATAGGCTACAATTTATTGACCAAAAACTCTCAGCATAAACTCAAAAACATAGTGTCACAGCATGTGTGGATGTAAATGATCAATCAGCTGCAAACACAAACAGTTTAGTTATTCAGTGACATTTAAAACAACACACACACACACACAACACACACACACACACACACACACACACACAGCACACGCACGCACGCACGCACGCACGCACGCACGCACGCACGCACGCACGCACGCACGCACGCACGCACGCACGCACGACACACACACACACACACACACACACACACACACACACACACACACACACACACACACACACACACACACACAACACATTTCTCCATTGGTGCAATATCAAAGGTTAATATGGACGTTCACTTTCAAACGGGTGGTGATGAAGAAAGATTCACAGAACACAACAAGAGTTGCATGCACACACACACACACACACACACACACACACACACACACACACACCACACACACACACACACACACACACACACACACACACACACACACACACACACACACACACACACACACACACACACACACACACACACACACACACACACACACACACACACACAACACACACACACACACACACACACACAGACAGAAAAAAAACTACTGTGAACTAAAAACCAACCCTGACATTTGTGTGTCAGTTCATCTTCTTCATTACATCAGGGGACACACACCACATGAGTCAATAGTCCACTTTGAAGGAGGTGTGAGCACTGCTTCTTGTGCAGCATGTGGAGGAAGATTCACTAATCCACCACTAGGGGGCAGCGCAAGTCTCTTTTTCAAAGTTCTCCCATGGCTTTGCTCCGGCTCCAGCTCAGACGAAAAAAGCAAAAGCGAAAAGCAATCCTGTTGCTGGAAAATCCTGACAGTGAAGAAGTGGGTTTTGCAAAAGGTTGAGTCTAAAAGGAGAACCATGCAGGAAACTAGATCCCGGATCAATGGGAGCTTCACTCAAACTTGCGCAGGTGGTTGTAGAGGGACTGGACGTAGGTGAACACACACATGGGGTCTGGTTTGCGGCCCATTATCATCATGTCGTCCACCTCGATCAGCCTATCGCAGCCTGCCTTCACTCTGCAAACACACACACAAACACAAGGTTCAGGACGGGGATCGCAATACCTTTTAATCGCGACTCAACCAAAAACAGCATTTGGCATTTTTGAAAAGTCCGAATTCCATTGTTGTCAGGCAATCAGGAATAAATGAAACAGCCTACGTGTTAAGCAATGGCTCGAAATGTAGGAATATTTTCAGAAGCAGTTTAAAGCTATAGTGTGTAACTTATGTCGCCCCCCATGAGGAATTCTAGGACCTCCCCATGAGGAATCTTAGGAATTACAACAACACTTTCAGAGAGTTTAGTGGAGCTGGACATTCATTTAGCCTATACAAAAAATAAGTTACGCACTATAGCTTTAAGGTTTTTGGGTCTAAGGTGGAACAAAGTGATTGTGAAGAATGATGACAAAACAGCCAGTACTTAAGCCCACATTTTGCATCTAATACTGTGTCTTGGATGGTTCTGACAAAGACAAAGACCATTTCTATACATTGGAACAAACATGTTTTGCCGGCTTAGAGAAGGACATTATGCATGTGACAGTTTGTTTACATTTATTTCCCTGTAAGTCTCTGCTCTGGGATCTCTTTAAGAGGGCAAATCTAAAGCTGCAACTGTATATGAAAGATTGATCCTGGCTCCAAGTGAATATTGTTTTTCGTTACACTCAAACCAGCTTAATTCTACTTATCAAACAATAACACATTCTTTAATCGAGTGCTATAGCCTTTAAGCCCCGACATAGGCCTACACTATACATGTATACGTGCATGTGTGATATATTGTATGCAACCTGTATGAACAGTAGGCCTATGTGTGTGGAAACAATAAGACAAGCACCTTTCTCCATACATGGCCAGTAGAAATGTGTGTGCAACTGTCTGTATTTGCATGTAGCCTAAACTAATCACTTTGCAGTGCTATAAAACAATATAAGAAAAAGAGAAATAACACATTAAGAGATGTTTAGACTTGCACTGTTGATGCAGTTTAGCCGGTTCAGCAATAGCCCAGAAAACCACAACTGGCACTCTGCTAACAAGTAAGTGTTTCTGCTGTTGCCTAATGAGACCAATGAGTACAGCTGTGAGTATGCCACATTTCTATGTTGGCATAGGGAATGTTTTATACAAGCAACATTTGGAGAAATGTGCTTATTTGCGTTCCAACCAGAGAGTTAGATGAAAAGATTGATACCTTTTTTTAGTGGAGACTGGATCTTAGCTTAGCTTCAAGAATGTAAGCAGGGGTAAATTGTTAGCTTGGCTTCATAAACACAGGCATCAGTGCCAACCATTCGATGAATGCACGCAGCTATTGTAGGCTAAGAAGACATAGCACGTAACCCTCTCTCAAACGAAAAACTGTCATATTTACATTTTCGGAGTATGGAATTGTACAAGCGATAAAGCCTAGTATGTGTTTATTGCTGAACTAGGTTCATGTTGGTACATGTCATTTTTACTTTGGGAAAAGTTGGATGTTCCTCTCCATTTTCAGTCTTTATGCAGCTAGGCTAACCACAGCAGCTAGGCTAACCACAGCATGGCTGTAGCTCAGACCTTAAAGGTCACCCATATGCTAAATGCACTTTTTCATGTTGTTTTTACTGTATGGGTTACCGGTGTGACTGGACGCTCCACTTTTCTCAAAACCTCTGTTTAAAATTTAAATAAAGAAAGTGTTTAATGAAGATTAAAAAAAACTATTGAATGCAGACCTATATTATTGTCAGGTTTTAATAGCCCCAGTACAGTACTGTTTAATGTTAGCTCTTCATGCTAACCCTCAGAAGCAGTACCTGTCCTCTCCATATGTCATGAGTAACATGTAAACAGCTGTCTTGTCTCTATATATTCTCATATTGCTATCACTCACTCTGCAATCCCAAAGGCCAGTTCAAAGTTGTGTTTGCGGTTGGCGGGCGACAGAGACTCGTATTCAAACTCCATGGGGAAGAAGGAATGGACCAGAGCGCAGAAAGCCATCCCATCGCTCCAGCTGGACGAGAAGTTCTGGATCTCAATGTTCTGCAGAGACACAGGGGGGGAAAGGGAAGGTTTGATTGGTGGTGATGTGGCACGTCAGTGAATAGGTTCCTGGGTCGTTCAAGGCCTTTTGGTGCATGGAAAAGGCAGTAAGAGTCCAGAGACTGAAGGAGGTAAAAGGACATGACTTATAAAAACTGACTGGCGGCTTGTTTCTAGCTTTGTAAAGCCGTCTCCTGGTTCACTGTCTAGCCCATAATTATGATGGACAAAACAGACTTTCCTCTCCTCTCCTCTCTTTGGTCTGTTACATGCTTTGGAAATCATGTCATTCCACAAGGCTGGTCCTTTATTGGTCTGGGGTTTGCTTTGAATGAAATGCAACATGTCAAGTCATCGAATGAATCTCTTTCTCTCTCTTTGTGTGTGTGCATGTATGTTAGTGTTGTGTGTGTGTGTGTGTGTGTGTGTGTGTGTGTGTGTGTGTGTGTGTGTGTGTGTGTGTGTGTGTGTGTGTGTGTGTGTGTGTGTGTGTGTGTGTGTGTGTGTGTGTGTTTTGCTCCCAGTTAATAAGAGTGTTGGCTTTGCCTGGCTTGACTGTAACCGAAGCCACATGGAGCAGCTGGCACAGGCTGCTGTTAAGAAAGGGTACCAGAGTGCAGCAATGTGTCGGTGGTCCCACAAAACACACACACTAACACACACACACACACACACACACACACACACACACACACACACACACACACACACACACACACACACACACAACACACACACCACACACACACACCACACCACACACACACACACACACACACACACACACACACACACACACACACACACATCTTCATATGTGATAATATTCACAAAGACACTCAGCCGCTTGCATACACCTATACATACGGCTCAGAGGTAGATCATTAACGCATTAACACTGCCGTGTGTGCTGACAGGGGAAAGCCACAGGATCTGGGCTGATTCCAAACACATTACTCGTGTCTCTCATCTCATACTTAAAGACCCCGATGGAGATTTTGCACGTTGAGCCCATTTATTCAAATCTGTGTAAACATTTAATTTCTCCTGGCCGTTTAAAAATCTCTCTAAATGTTTGTCTTGCCTCTGCTTTCTTTTCAAGAGTTACGCTGTGTATGACAGGATGGTTACCAGTCTTTTGACTGTCCAGTAAGTCAGGCAATTAGCCTAGCTTAGCATAAGGACTGGAAGCAGGGAAAACAGCCTGTCTTACTGTCTCCAAAGTGCAAAAATGTGTTAAGCACCACGTCTAAAGCTCACACATTTATATTATATATTAATAATGCCATGCATGTTTTTACTTAAATTTGTACAGACAGAGAGACATGTAAAAGCAACAGTTTATGGTTTAGGGTTTTGGGTGGTTACATTGTTTGGCCAAATTAATTCTTGGACAGCAACAGTTGGGCAGCACAATGAGGTTTCCAGTCATCTGATGCACTTTCACAATTCTGTTTGTGCGGGAATTCAATGAAGGAGCAGCTATATACCAGGTTGATAAACGAGGTTCATGGGTGTTGATAGCCATTTTTTATTTTTTTTGGAGGGAGCCAGTGGTGTTTCCTTGGTTCAGTCTAAATAGTGAAATAGGCTAAACACCTCCCAGCTCTAGCTCCTTAACGCAGAGCTGCGCCCTTCTCATAGTTGTATCCAAACAAATATATCAATACCTTATAAAGAAGACGTAATATTTGTGTTCCATTATTTCATTCAGAAACTATGTTGCCAGAAGTTTAGAGCCAAAAAGCCTAGCAGCTGGAGAACGTCTTGAAAAGGATAACGTGAAATGACTATCCTCTTGCATTAACATTACTGCTGTTGAACTGCTGCCAACTTTAAAGCTCCGATGTCAAACTTGACTATAGAGGACATTAACACTGCGCCAGTTTCCACTAAATGACTGCAACATTAACAGTATTCTGACATAGATATAACCTGGCACACTGGATTATCTATCTCCAGTCTTTGCCTGTTGATTTCCATAGTCAAATGAACTGACGTAAAACACATTTAAAAAGGTAATAATAAACTGTCAGCAGTAATGTAATATAATAATAATAATAATAATAATAATAATAATAATAATAATATAATAATAATAATAATAATAATTGATAGGTTTTATATAGCGCTTTATTGCCTAGACACTCAAAGACGCTTTACATGGTTCCTGGTTCAATTCATTCGCACACAGTCATACCGGTGGTGGTAAACTACGAGAGTAGCCACAGCTGCCCTGGGGCAGACTGACGGAAGCGTGGCTGCCATTCAGCGCCAACGGCCCCTCCGACCACCACCTCAAACATACAGCAATCATACACTTTCACACGAGGCAAGGAGGGTGAAGTGTCTTGCCCAAGGACACAACAACCATGGCACAGGTGGCCGGGCGGGGATTGAACCGCCAACCCTTGGATCGTTGGCCAACCCGCTTAACCACCTGAGCCACAGTCGCCCCAATATGTGTGCAATGGGTAAGAACTGGGCCAAAATAGGCATAGTACTCAAAAGCTTTAATATTTGTTTGAATACACAATTTATAAAATAACATACAGTATATTCTACCACATGGTAAAAATATATATAAGCTCTTAAAAGGCTGAACCTATAGATTATACAGTGTATAACCTTAAAAATGTGGGCGACGCAATTGCAACTCTGTCATTGGTGTTTTACCTGGTAGCCTATGGTCTTGGAGCGGCACCACTCAAGAAGGATCTGTTTGATGCTGCTGGCGCTGGACACCCCAAAGCTCTGGGAGCGCTTCAGTTTGGGTTTGGAGTCCACTGGTTTGGGGTGACTGTACACGAGCAGAGGCAGGACAAGATTTATATATATATATACTTTAGAAAAACCTGTACCTACCATAATTCCCATGTGACTTGAATGCATCGTTCCATTGTGTTTACCTGTTAGTGGATTCAGAGTCCAGTCTTTCGAATATGGATCGACGAGTCTGAGCGCCAATGTTACGCGGCAGAGTCTGTGACCTGACCAGCTCCCTCCTCCTCTCTCCTACCGGCCCAGAGGATCTGTCACTGCTGAGGTCCCCATCTCTGCAGGACGGGGTGCACACAAGGGGTCAGACCAAGACAAACTAGTTAGTTAGTAAGTCAATTTTAGTTCATTGTACACAGGGAATTTGTCATTTTTTGCATATCCCCTCTCAAGTTTTCCACTTCGGAGGGGGTCATAGCGCAGGGTCAGCCATAGTACAGCGCCCCTGGAGCAATTTGGGGTTAAGTGTCTTGCTCAAGGACACAATGGTAGAGATGGTGGGAACCCTTCTGTCTGGGGATCAAACCAGCGACCTCATGGTTACTAGTGGTCCCCTCTTTCCTCTAGACCATCCTACCACCCTAATAGCTTATGTGAGCCATCCTAGCATATTTCCTTCAACGATACACCATTCACTCACCTGTCATGCTGCAGTCGTCCTGAGTAGGTAACAGACTTGGAAGGGGCTGAATTAGCTTTATCTGAAAAAGACAAACGGTCATAGTCAATGATATCTGTAACGTTGTTGTTGTTGTCTAAAATAGGAACACATGTGTGTCTGGAAACATGGCTGACCTTGGAGGCGGGGAGATCCCAGAGATCTGATAGGTGTAGGGGTCCAGGTAGAGGATACTGACAGCAACAAAGAAACGATTGGAAATTGTAAGTTAAGAGTGTAAGATTTTGCAAAACCAAACAATTAAATTGAAAATACAGGGAATTCGGAAAGGTGGAGTCAGCGGTTCTGGAGAACGCTTGTTGTCAAAAACTTTTTGGTCAAAATCAGTCAATATCTCCTAACGATCCTCTACCTGTCCTTACTGTGTGTGTGCTAAGAAGAAAATAAAGCTGGTTTTAATACACAACCTAGGCTCTGTAAACTGGTATGTAAACAAAGCCCCCCCCCCCCTGTAGCTAGCAACATCCACATAAACAGAGCCTAGGCCGTGTATTAACACTGGATTTTATTTCAGCATACAAACAGTATACGGACAGGTACGAGGATCGTGAGGAGATATTCACTGATTCTGACAAAATGTGTTTTGACCACAAGCATTCTCCAGAATAGCGGGCTCCACCTTTAAGTGTTTTCTGAGATTGTGCATTAGAGAAGAAAAAAACAAATGACTACAATTGAATGTGTGAAAGGACACAGGAAACATCAGCCACCTGCTTGAACTGGAGACTCCTCTATTGGTTGGATCTGTTTGTTGCCAGCAGCCGATTGGCCGGTGGGTGAGTCGTCTGAGACCGGAGAGGAGCGAGAACCAACGGGGCTGCTGGGAGAGTCAGGGCCCTTCATTTCTGCCGTCTTGGTGGTGGCGGTGATGGGGAGGTGGGGCGTGGCCTGTCTCCGCATGGCCACGGGGGCTGTGTGCTCGTGTGGGAAGACATTGGGCGGAGAGATCTTTCCGTGTACCAACTCTGAATGTTCTGGTTGGATTAAAAAAAATATGTAAATTGATCACATTGTCTAATACTCTTAAAGCTGCACTAACATCATTCATCAGGTGCCCAGAAACACAGTTTAAAGAGAATTCTATTGCTCCTGAATCTATGGAGCAATGCCTCAAGAGAGATTTTTAAAAAGAATGGTCAACATGCATGGAGCAGAAGTTCAGGTATTCTAACTTTTCTTCCCTGGTATAGGTTAATGTCCACGTGTCATATCTCAGCTTTCCCACAATGCAACTCAGTAATGACCTTTCTGCATGATAACATCCAAGTCTTTCCCTAATCCGTAGCCCCAGATAACCTCAACTAAACATGATCCCTGATGACGTCATCCGGAGTTATATACTCAGACTCAACAAAGCTCCGGATCTAGAGAGGGGACATTACACAACTGTTTTCCCAGGCCAGGAGTATTAGCTCTCTCTCCCTGACTGTTCTTCATGTGTAAAATCATTGGAATCTCCCTTTAACCCTATTATTTTCCTTTTCTCCTGGGCTACTGTGACCACAAACCACGCTGACCCAGGTTGTACAAACAGTTGGTCTGTGGTTATACCTGTGGTAGCAGCGTGTCCGTTCTCCAGTCCTGAATGTGTTGGGGTGGGGTCCACCTCTATTGGCTCCTCTCGCTCAATACTCTGAAAACAAACAGAATGGTCAATCAACACACTGGCACCCTTCACTGCCTTTACAGGAGCATGAGGTCATGGGTGACCTTCGTTTGGTTGGGTTTCTTACTCCCACAAGAAGAGTAAGAGTATAAGCTGGAAAATTAGTTTTGAAAGCCAGCAATTGAAGCAACGGGGGAATTATTATTTTAAGACCCTTGCTGAGTTTCCCCAAGGTTTATTATTAGTAATTTGTCTTATGCGGCCGCGGGTCAAATAACTAGGAGCTGGAATGAGCTAGAAATATGAAATCCACTCAAAAGCTGGAAATGGCTTGCAAAAGCTTCCCAATATATATATGAGCCCCTCTTGCCACATGGTGGCGCTGTAATTAACAGAAGAAAAAACAAGTCCTATTTACTTAAATGTTTCCACCTAGGACCAGCAGATAGTACTCTACAAAAAAAGCCTCTTTGACCATAAAGGACCAATGTGAAGGTTCTAACAAGCAGAAACTGGAAAACAGGAAGTTGACATCTACTTTGTCCAATTTGCCTGGAGCAACACCAAATTGGGGATACACCTTCACGGGATGAAGCTATACACATGTCTATTATAAATCTTCAATGGTGTTCAAAACATGTTCTGCTGTGAATGGAAATATCTGCACAAAGGGCGGGGCTTATAATAATGTACAGTATATCACTGTGCAATTGATCATTAGTATTCATTGATTGCCCATTATACTTGGTAATCTTGTCGGCGTTCTGTTTGGAGCATTTCATAAAGCAATGTGTTGTGTTTGGATCAATACAAAGAGCCAGGGCAGCATCATGTTCCTCTGGTTTGATCTAAACAAAGAACTCCAGATGTCCTGGGCTCATTGAGTCATGGTAAGACCAGTTCCTTCTCTTCAGGTTCTGGACCTGTCTCCAACAAACATGTGGACATTTTTGACACGACTTCAGACGCAAAAATAAACTAAACGAATCAACAAAATCCAGTGAGGCACGACTCGACGCACTTCAAAGTCTGCCGGCGTGAGAGGCACCGGGGTGTTCTGATCTGTGTTGTCTGCCCCCACCACCCCCTCCCACACACACACACACACACACACACACACACACACACACACACACACACACACACACACACACACACACACACACACACACACACACACTCAAGCACTCACACACGCACGCACGCACACACACACACACACACACACACACAACACACACACAACACACACACACACACACCACACACAACACACACACACACACACACACACACACACACACTCAAATCTGCGCAACACAATCAATCTCACCACCCACACACACACACACACACACATCAACACTCACACACCACCCCACACACACACACACACACACACACACACACACACACACACACACACACTGTCCCTTCTCTATGATAAGATTGTGAGAAGTCTTTGTTTTAAATCAGGCATGGCTGTCACCGACACCGCTCAGTGGTGGCGGAGCTGCCAAAACCTATCCCTGCGATCTCACAGTTTGACAGCTACAATGATTGAGATCAAGTTCTAATGTCAAACATCATCAGTATCTTGAGTTTGGCAATTCAACGCAAGATGTGACCACGTTTATTTCCTGCCTCTATGATCAGCGAATGGCCCTGCAAGCGGACCCCATTCCTCCACACTCTCTCTCCAAACACATTGGGCCACATGGGAACCAGCTAATCGCCCTCCCCGAAGCAGATAACTTGTATCTTCAACTCTTAACCGTGCGGTGATGCTGACCCACATTAAGGTTGTGGGTCAAGCTGTCACTTTCCATGTGGCCCTGTCAAACAGATAGACGGAGCTGGTGTGTGTTGATAGTCGGCACCTTTTCTTTTTGAAGAGAACAACACTGTTCAGGTCAATAGTGCAGAGCTAAAAGAAGCTAGCTGTGCACGTTTTTTTCTCAAGGTCAGCATCAAACCACATGTCACATTGTATTGGTGTTGGTCTTTATATGGTGTAATGGACCCTCAGAAAATCTCAGCTCTTTATCAACAATACATTTCAGAACAGCTGCTTGTCTTTTTAACACTTGGCTGTCACAGTGGAATTAAATAGACAGTGTTTGACGGCGAATGTTATTCCGCCTCATCTATTTCCTGTGTCAGTTATCTCAACAAGCAGCATCTTGAGGGCTCATTTCTGCTGTCAGGAACCGCTAACTAAAACGGATACAGGACGAAATCAATATGAACACTTCACATCTTATTTGCAATGAAAGTGAGTTATTGAGGGCTTCTCTTCAAACGAATGCGTTGTTGCCACAAGTTCTCAAGCCATTTTAATACGATTCAGTGGACTTGATGTCAGTACGGTAGGCCTATACAACAGGGGGAGGGAAGGGGGGGGGGGGGGCTTAAACTGCAACACCTCCTTAATTACAGTATATTTTTATCACCAATGATAATAACTAAAACATATTTCCAGCGTGCAGCAGATGCTAGCAGCAATAAGGTACGGGAAACAAAATGTTGAATTTATAAACGGATCTAGACGTGTTGCTCTCACTAAACATCTTCCAACAGCCTGGTTTAAATGATTGTTTGGCCACTTTGGGGCATGTTGAATCCACAACGTTGGCATATTTCCACCTTGTTAAGTGGATATGGCTAACATGTAAGAAAACACCTGGTTATAGAAAATCAACACTTTGTTTTAATGAAGAACAGAACTCAATAACTGCCAATCCAAAGATAAATTGTTATAACAAGGCGGGAACCTGACACTACTGTTTCCCCTCCAGTTTCAGACACACATATATGAAGATCTATAGGCCATGCTACTAAAAGATAGCACACTGTGCTCTATAGAGTAGAGAGGCTGGGAGTGTGTAAATGTGTGTGTGCGTATATTTGGCTGAGCTCACCATAAAGGAATGCTGGTAGTGTAGTGTGTGTGTGTGTGTGTGTGTGTGTGTGTGTGTGTGTGTGTGTGTGTGTGTGTGTTAAAAAAAGGCAAGAGAGCGATTGTGTGTGTGTGTGTGTGTGTGTGTGTGTGTGTGTGTGTGTGTGTGTGTGTGTGTGTGTGTGTGTGTGTGTGTGTGTGTGTGTGGTGTGTGTGTGTATGTGTGTGTCTGTGTATGTGTGTGTGTGTGTTAGTCTACTGGGGAGGGGGGAAACACACCTGGAAGGGAACGAGGGAAAAAGTGAGTATCCCTTCTGGAGAAAAAATCATCACGTAACGTAAAGACGAGGTAGGCAGTTGGCGTTTGCGTACTGTTTTGCGTGATGGGAATTGATGCATAGGGCCGGGGTATAGTGAGGTGGAAACAGCTGGTTATCCAGGCAGGAGGAGGGGGGGAGACAAATTGCAGAATGTCTGGCTTTGGGGAGGGGAGCTTTCCCTGGGCTTAAGTACTCAGATCATCAGACGTCCACTGTGGGTCAGAGGGGGGAAACATGATAGCGTCGCTCGCTGCCGAGGTTCCTGTAAACTCTCTGGTATCTCCAGCTCTTTTTTTTTGGTTACTGGCAATACACACCGCTGCTCCAAACACTTAACATAGTACGGACCAGGGGGACCTCAGGACATGCTGCCCTTATTAAAATAAGTCTCCATTTGTTGTTCACAAAACAATTCTGCACTGGCATCTGTGCTAAACCCTATATCTTTCAAAATCTTGGAACCTCTGTAAAAACATTGGACTCTTAATACGTGTGTAAAGATTTGAACTCTTTTATCCAACATCTAGATTTTCGTTTTTCTTAAGAGATACAAATGTAAGCATTATTAGTAAGATAGTGTCACATTTACACATCTGTTCAAACATTTCTTTAAAAAGAATGGTTCTACAAAGAATAACTGTTTTAATATCAGTTATCAACTGGCGGAGTTTAATGATATCTAGAAGTCCATAACCAAATATTGTCTTTTCTTTTCCACCACTTTATCGTTCCACTTTCTTACTGTTTTTATATGTGCAACATTATCTGATTTAAAGGCCATTTCATTTTATTTCAGGTGAGAAATAAAAAACTCTACACAGGAACGAATGATGAAGACCATCAGCAGACCTTGGTGTTATATCACAGCTAGGAAGCTGTCAAGTGCAATGTTCTAGCAGAGGGTCAATATTGCCGCAAGCAGCTGCTACACAGCAAATATTTATACATTGTGTGGGGTGGCTGTATATAGGTCTGCACCCGCATTGAAAACCTGTGTAAATATACGGCCGACTCAATGTCCATAGTAACTACTATCTCCTACACTGTGGGAAAAGCAAGTCCTTATATGACTGAAAATGTTTTTTTTAAAACCAGTGTCCATAAAGACAATTGCGGTCAGACAACTGTGACGGAGTTGTCCAAGTTACACAACTAGTCTCTGCAGCCTTAGCAGTAGCATAGCTGAGATTAAAACTTAGAGTAAACCTGTAAAATGAGAGATACGTAATGTTCTTGGAGTGAAAACTTGTTTGTCGGTTCACCTTTTTAGTCCGGAGACAAATATCAGATTAATTGCAGAGAGAGAGAGAGAGAGAAATTGGCTTTGCGTGGATTGATAATGGTTTGGCCATTACCAACATCTATTCCCAATGAAACACTAGAAAGGCCTCCTTAAAAGTACTCATGCCAAGAGTCAAAGTCTGCATGAAACCCTGTATCTATGGAAAAAAAGGACTCAAATTTAAAGCCATAATCACCAAAAACCATTAGATGGTGGCAGCTTCACAAACCCATATCAGTCAGTACTACACCAACCACAAGTCACGTATGGCTTTAATTGCACACATGTGTATTTAAGTGTTTGCTGCATACTGATAAGCGGCTAAAAGTAGGAACCTTCTTGTCAAGATGACACTTAAATATACCAGGCTAAGCTACGAACCTTTGATAGATATATTGGGCGTGTGTTTACCTTTAGCTTCATCCTTATGTGTTTCTGACTTCTAAAAATGACTGCACTACACGGAAGAGGAACAACCCATGACTGTTTGTACATGCACTTATCAAGTTCTGCTTAATACACGTTGGTTTTATCCATGAATCTGGAAAAACTATAAATGTAGGAAAAGTTCAAATGAGGGAATTATGATATATATTTAATTTGAATTTTTATTTATTTATTTATTTGATTAAAAAATGTAAAACAAAAGTTTGTTTATGTATGAGTTTATGTGAATATATTTTTTTGTCTAATTTGAATAAGCTAAATCTCTCTGTAACAGTGTCATGGCGTATAGTGACTGAGGTGTAAGCGCAACAATCCTGTTCTCCCCGAAAGTGCGTCATTAAATTTGGAGTGGGACACAAGTAAAACAGAGTAATAAAATGTGGGGAAGCCCTCGGTGTGCATGAGAGCATAGACAGGTAGGAGGAGGACGGGAGAAGGCAAAGAGAAATATGACCAGCGAAAAAAGATAAGAGATTGATCCCACTATATTTCTTCCATCCTTGCAGGGCTTTTCCCTGTCAACATTAGACACATGTTCCATCCCAACTCAGTCCCACACTCAGCTCAATTGTGCAAATAAAATGTTCTGGCAATATGACCATTGGCAAGAAATAACCCTTTAACTATAACAGGAAAAGATAAATCAAAGCATATCCTAAACAGCTGCTTGTTAACTATCCATCTGGAGTAAGCTGGACGTACAAGCGATGGCACAATATCTGCTCCATCCAAAACACACAAAAACTTATTTTATCTCCAGATAACTTCTGGTTTACTGAACATGTGCCATGGATCTGCCAACTGCTATCTGTAATGTGTAGCATTGTTTTATTATACGTTGTCAAGTGTTAGTTTAGAGCTATATGGTTGCCACAACACATGAAACAGCAACAGTACGTATATATTCCCTCAAAAATCTATTTCAGTTGTTGTACAGGTATGTGTCTGCATTCATATTAGCCTGAGGGACTTTTTACATTCAAACTTAACTCAGTTGTAGTTTGGATACGCCAACCAGTATAGCAGAACATATAGTATGCCAATGCCACATAGGCTGTTGCTTTGTGAACGAGGTGGCCTGGGAAACCTGTCTGTTCAAACTGGAGGAGGAATGAGGGCGCCCGGCCTGTGTTTAGTCAAGAGGATATTGTAGAGCTGTCAGAGACATCTTCATCACTGTAATAAAGACTTTGCAAGGGGCGGGGATGTTTGGATGGGCCCACTCGGCTGCAGCAGGGCAAGTATGCTGTATAGGGAAACATGCAGTATATGCTCAGAAAGTGACACAATGTTGCATTGGCTCTGTACTCCGGCATGTTGCAATTTGAAATTTAGTCAATGACTATGAGGTTTAGGTGAGAACTCTTAGCTTTCATTTGAGGGTGTTAACAATTGCATCAGGTGCATGGTCTTACTGTAAAGGTGTATCCCTTATCATGTAAAGTTATCCAATTTAAGGGAAATAGTTTGACATATCTAATGAGAAGATTGAGGGTACGTTATTTTAATGTATTGCTCACTCATGGATAATCGATTGAGCTACACAACAGGAGATTAGCTTCCAAATAGCTGATCCAAGATGTTTATTTTAAGTATTGAGTAGTGTGACTTGACTTTTCTTAAACTTTATACTTTTTGAATCTCTCTATTGCATATGCCTGCTGCCTCTTTAGCACCTCAACCCTGTTTACACCTCTCTCTCTCTCTCCCTCTCTCTCCTCTCTCTCTCTCTCTCTCTCTCTCTCCCTCTTCTCTCTCTCTCTTCCTCTCTCTCTCTCTCTCTTTGTTAGGATGAAACATTTGAGTGCCACACAGGGTCTTTGGGTGGTGGAGGAATGGAATACCTGAACAATGGATGCACAGGCTGGCAACCTTCCAATGAGCGGCAGTGTGTGTGTGTGTGTGTGTGTGTGTGTTTAGTTACTAACATGAGTGAGGATTACATGGAAGGCTCTCGCTATGCTACACATTATGACACCGACGACAGTCAGGGATTTTACTGTAAGAAACGATAGAAATTGGGCAAAAACACAGCAGCAGTGTGAGAGCAAAGGTATAAAGCGCAAACGGGCTGGCTCTTGTGTACACACAGAAGCTACTGTAAAGGTATCTGAGTGCTCCTGAGCAATCTGAGGAAGCAGTTAGCGACAGAGTGACTGCTGCTCTGTCATTTCTTCCCATGAGAAAAAAGACACAGTCAAAAAAACCACCTGTTCTTCAAAATATATCCACGCAGCCTGCAATTTCTCCCTGCTCCAAGACATCCCAGGGAGTAGTATACTGTGCACTTTGGGTCCAGGAGTGGAAAATACATAGGCAAGGTGTTTGAACCGAGAGCATATAAAACTAATTATAATGATAGTTGCAGGTGTGAAGCCGCTGCACAGGGAGGAGAAGCTTTTCTTCATAAACACAGTGAATGAAAGAAGACATGATTTCACATGCGCTCTCCAGCAAACCGCATACTTAACTCAAGGGTAGCCTACGTGTGTGCTTTTTGATGCTTGTTTTGAGGTTTGTGTACCAATCTGTTGCTATTGTAAGATGAACTGATCGGAAGTCTACCATATATGTCAGATAACTTCTGTGTTTTGTTGTGGTGTGGTGTGGTGTGTGTGTGTGTGTGTGTGTGTGTGTGTGTGTGTGTGTTGTTGTGTGTGTGTGTGTGTGTGTGTGGCCTCAGGAGAGTGACAGCATGGTTGTAGTCTCTTGCAGGCCAATTATCTATGACAAATATGAGCTGGATAATTTTTCTCTCTTGGACACAGGTGGTGTGTGTGTGTGTGTGTGTGTGTGTGTGTGTGTGTGTGTGTGTGTGTGTGTGTGTGTGTGTGTGTGTGTGTGTGTGTGGTGTGTGTGTGTGTGTGTGTGCGTGTGTGTGCGTGCGTGCGTGTGTGTGTGTGTGGTAATCCGACAGACAATTATTCCAACAACATGCCTGACCTACTGAACATGTCACTGGTGCTTATTCACTAATTCAAACATAACTATCATTGTTATATTCCACTTCTACCGACGTTCTAAAAAAGGCCTAGAATTCCTACTACATCGTACCTTTAAATGGTCTCATTCAAAAAAAGCCTACTTCGTATTGGTAGGAGGTGAAGTGATAAATTGTTGTGCTCAGGAGATGAGACGCACGTTTTGCTAAATCCTTACACTGATAAAGTGCAGCAAATCGGCTATTATGTTTGTACGGACTGAAATCAAAAACCTGTGACTGAGATCATCACCTCCAAGTTAAGTCACTATTATACACCATGTGCCATCACACTCAATACACATTTTGCCCAGGTCATGAAACAGGCTAGCATTTATCCCTTTTCATATCCAAACTAAGCTTTGAGCTAACACACCTTAACACTGCACGTATAACAGTTTACTGTGTTTCATAATGGGGAAATGGTTAACTTCAGTCTGTATAACTTCACATATTTCTTCACATACGTAATATACATATTTTTCAGATGCGTGTCATAGATATTTTCTCTGATAAGGCCGTTATTTGTTCTCCTCCAAACATATCCACATGCCATGTCCTACTTTTTGAATTTTGTCCATCTGTGTTTGATCTAGATATTAACCATTTGCTACATTGTTATCTTACATTCTTTCCTTACTGTATGCTGTTTTTCTGTGCTGCGGCGCCCCCCATTTCCCCCGTGGCAGGGCTCCTGATACCTTCAACCTGTTATGAAAACATCCACACTCTTGTTGAATTTCAGCTTTGCAGTGATTGACAGGCAGATATACTGCACTAACCCTCGGTCACGTTCCTACTTCTCCTCAGCCTCCAAATGTCCAAAGTAGCAGTCATAACCGGGTCACTGTCCCGTGGTAAAGGAGACTTAAAGGTGGGGTCAGCGATTCTGGAGAACGCTTGTTGTCAAAATCACTTTTTGTCTAAAATCAGTGAATATCTCCTCACGATCTGCTGCCTGTTCGTACTGTCTGTGCACAGAAAACAAATCCAGTGTTTGTACACAACCTCTGTAAACGGGTATGTAAACAAAGGGTATGTAAACACAACGGGACCCACCATAATCTAGCAACATGCCCGTTTACAGAGCTTTGGCTGTGTATAAACACCAGATAATGTTTCAGCACACACACACACATTACGGACAGGTGGATCGTGAGGGTATATTCACGGATTTTGACAACAATCGCTGACACCACCTTTAATGTCTGACTGACAAATCCTGAAACAATCCAGGAACCCCTGCCCTCACGCCCTGATGACCCTACACGGTTGTCACCTAACCTCTAAAACCAATTTTTGCACAAAATGCCTTCCAGATAAAACACTGGATCTGACTCATAGAAATAGTAGTTGTTAAGTATTCCCAAGGGGGATTGAGCTGACGTATAGCCAGAGAAGGCAACCTTGAAAGCTACTTGTGAAGTGGTCTTCCTCCAGTAAAGCTTACTGCTTCCAGAGGGGGCCAGCTGTCCCACCGGCCAGTCACTTATTAACCTGTTTCCACGGCGATGATGACGGGAACACAGCCTATTGTCTGGAAGTCATTAGAGAGAGCCAGGGGTAGCCAGGGAGTGGCCCGCATACCTCTGTTAAACCCCCAGCATGTGGACAGATACACACACACACACACACACACACAGGCAAGCATGCACACACACACACACACACACACACACACACACACACACACACACACACACACACACACACACACACACACACACACACACACACACACACACACACACACACACACACACACACACAAACACACACACACACACACACACACTCTCTCTCTCTCTCTCTCTCTCTCTCTCTCTCTCTCTCTCTAAAGCTGTTTTCAGTTTTATTATCTTCATCCATATCAGTACAACTCTATTTCCCCTTCACACTAATGGCACATCTTTATCAGAACAAGTATTGGCCAACCAGCACTCAAAATACTTCTCTTTTGAATCATAACAGAAAGAAAATGATAACCTGACCTATTACTGTAAAGGTTTTTATACTCAATTTATCATTAAAAAGTCAGTTATTTTAGTAGGCATTGTAGTAAACACTGTATGTGTGTGTGTGTTGGGTCATAAAAGCCTATGTCTGTTTTCTGTCTTGGTCATGGCTGTATTAATAACTACAAAGTATGGGTGTGTGTGTGTGTGTGTGTGTGTGTGTGTGTGCGTGTGTGTGTGTGTGTGTGGGGGTGTGGTTGGTGGTGCCTGGAATCCTGCCTTATGCAGCCTGGCCGGGGGGGGAGGGGTGGATGGGTGGGAAAGGGCCCAAAGAGGCAAGGAAAAAGGGGTAGGAGGATGGATGGATGGGGTCTGGTAGAACCTGTGTGGGAGCAGAGATCAGGAGTTGTGCGTCACAGTATCAGAGGGCAGTCTCCACCTACAGCCGGTTGAATGTCAACTGTCTCTGTCATGGAGCTAAACAACAACACTCTTCACCAACACAAGCTTATTCATTAGCTGAGAGGCTAGGTCATTGGTACACCATCCTAGTGTTGTATACTCATGCAGGTGTACAGTGCTGCAACCATAACCTGACACCATCCCTAGCTGGGTTTTCATCTTAACTAGCAGAAGTGAAAAAAAGAGGATACAGAAATGTGAATTAAGGCCCGGACACACCGGCCCGATAATCGCCGTCGGAGAGTCTGGAGGGGGCGGGGACACGAATCTGTTTGGTGTGTGCCGTGAAATCGGTCGTCGTAGATGTCGTCGGGCTTCTTTTGAGCCGATTGAACAGCGGGCAGTCTTTCAGTTGGAGCAATTTGATTGGTGGAGGGCTAGCAAATCAGTGAAGCCCGGAAGTGAGGGCGGGTAGCACAAACAGCTAACAGCAGCTAGCCATTATTTTAATGTGTTTGTTTGTTTCGTTCAGCGAGTACTCACATGCATCAACCCTTGTTGACTGCTCGACACCATGCTCGACACTCTCTGCTAAAAATGGTGCTCTTTATGGTCCATAGATGTAAATACGTATTTCTATCTATGTTTATGGTCTAGAGAGCTTTCCCATAATTTCCGGCTTCGGTATTTTTTTGGGCCGTAATACAGATTAGCGCCGCCTGCTGTTATGGAGACATTACGTCCCGCGGAAGCGCAGAGCGTACGGAAAGTCAGCAGTCGGCTCGGTGTGTTCTTGGCACTTTTTTGGCCGCAACGGAAAGACTGGAGCTGCCTGAATCGGCAGTCACCATTTTCGGGTAGTCGGACCGGTGTGTCCTGACCTTTATGCTCGTCGCCATCTTGTGAGATTTTTACTCCACCTCACTCCTCTTGCCGAAAAAGGGCAATGATGTGACGCGGGGGGAGGGAGATACGCCCATCTAGCTGACGTTTAGAGTTGGAAAGACACTGCACTGTTCAGCATCAAGTCAGCTGCTTAAAAGGGAAAACCTGATTAGGAAATCAATAGTGCATCACGGAAAAATCACAACTAAACTAAAACACACGGAATGGAACGTCATCTATAATTTAAAAAAGCCTTATTTTTTACTCTGAAAAGACAAAAGCATCTCTTAATATGGGCCTAAACAATTCCAGCAAGCTGCTACATCACATTACACGCAGTGAGCACACAATTGTGGTTTCACATTTTCCACAACGTAATGCTAGGAAAGGAAGGCCAAAGG
>CM047508.1:28090991-28093491 GCA_026122265.1 Ammodytes dubius | reverse complement strand
CTCCAGACTGGAAACTCCATGAGCTTCATCCCCAAGGTGACAGTAAAAAAAAGTATTTCTGACAATAACTCATAAACCGCTGAGTGTTGAAACACCAACGAAGCTGCATGTGTGTGTGTGTGTGTGAGCCATTCATGGCATGAAAAAAAAGAAAAAAAAAGTTGTGTTTAGATAGCCAAATGAAGCTGTCCAGGAAGTGAGAAAGCAGGCTTGTTTAGCAGGTAGTTTTCGCAAGACTATGGCGGTTGGAATGTTTTTTAAACCAGAGCCATGATGTCACTGATCAGGTGAAGCTGAAACGTAAAATTCCCCCAAAGTAGACCCAAGAGGTTTGTAAAGGACGACAGCGATGATGACTATAGCCAGGGAGCCTACATTTCATAATGCTGATGGTGACACATATTTGACTCAGGTCTGAAAACCACACACGACCACACTAACCTGGCCTCCCAGGAGCCTGCTCCACTCATGTTACTGTATTTCATGAATCCTTAAAGCATCCTGAGTGGAGGCCTATTGTGCAACCGCAGCAGTGACACAGCCACTGCCTCTCATTATGACACATCCACACAGACACCAGCACGCAACACGGCTTCAACCAAAATCACATTATTTTTCTTCACCACAGTCGCCCTTTTCCCATCGTAGACATTACATTGCACTTACTGGATTACACATATTCCTGCTATTATATATATTGAATTTCAATCCATGTTACAAAGGATGTGGCACTGAAAATATATGGCCAAAGCGTCTAGGTGCAACAGCCCAGGAGGAGATGTCAAGCAGTGATTTCCAACCAGCGGCACATATGCTTTACCCAGGTGGTTCTTTTGCACTTTCCAGGGGACACATGAAACTGATCTGAAAATAATGAATTTTTCTAATATTCATAAACCCAGTTCAGCTATTATATCTGAACATTACTAGTTGTGATTGGGAGGCAGTGCGTAAAAAGTATTGAGCAAGCAGGGAGTCTAAACAGATAAGGTAATGGTTACAAGATTGAAATAGATCGTTAATGGTTAGTGGTTGAAATACTAAAAATAATGAGTACACCCTTAAAGTAGATGGTTAAAGTGAATGGTCCAAAAGGGTTTATTTAGTTAAACTTTTGATAAACTTTACAAGAACAGTTTATTTTAGCTCCCCCTTTGAACAAAAGGGTAGTGTTTTTACCACACCAGCGCTTCTGCTGTCCTAAACATCTTTGTTAGCAGATGCGTTTGTTAAGGAGTGAAAGAGAGACAGCAGGATGCATGGCAATGAGGTTGTTTATATGCGAGTATAAGATGGTTATATGACAATGGTGAAGCAAAGTAATCTTTGATATAGTACTGTTGGGGAAACACAGGCTTTTCCTGTACAATTTTTCGGGGATTCGGACTCCAGCAAAGTCATTATGAATAACTATATAAGATAGCGTTATTTAGGCTGCCAGTCTTGTTTGCTGTTACAGATCATTTATGTTCATCATAGTAAAGATAAGAATGTATCATAAACATTCCTTGTATTAAGTTTAAGTTATGGATAATGGTTTAAATGGTAAGGTTAAAGTCATGGATACATGTCTGAAACAGTTCAATGGATACAAAGTTGAAATAAATACGTAGTAAATAAATGCTTGAAATGCCTAGCTTCTGCAACTCCAAGCGATAGTCGTATGAAACAAAACTGACCCAAACATTGACAAATTAATTGTATTTATATATTTTTGTTGTATTAATATCAACTTTTATATGATCGATCAAATCAAAATCAATGCAGATGAATTCAATTGGAACATCATTAGTGGTACCTGAGTCCGTTTGACAGGGACCCTTCTCTTCACTAACATGCAGTACTCACGTTAGTCTTGCTGGACACGGCAAAGGTGGCCCGGCTGGAGAAGCGTGCGGCCGAGGGGCTGCTGCTTGACACGGGGCACGTCACCACAGAGGAAACCCTGGAGCCCACAAGGGGAGGAGGACTGCTGGAGCTGGGGGAGATGGAGAAGGTGTTTGCGGTGGTGGGTGGTGGGGACGTGGGACTGGACTGACTGCTGCTGTAGGCCTGGGCTTGGCTCCCCACCAGGCTGCAGGGCTGCTGGATGTGGAGGTGTGCCTGGCTCTGAGTGTTAGTGTGAGCCTGACCCTTCCCATAGACCACCTCCTTGATCTCCTGATGGTTCTCCTGAATGTCACTGAGGTGGTTCTTGGGATGATTGTGACCGTTATTATTATTATGGTGGCCGTTGTTGTTGATCAGGGGGCTCCTGTCATAAGCCATCCCACTCAGGAGCTCCACTTGTCGGGTGAGAGCTTCCAGCTGGCTGCGGAGCTGGCGGTTCTCCTGCTGGAGCTGGGCCACAGTGTGTCCCATAGGCCCGCTCAGGCTGGTGGTGGTCTCCTCCATGCGACGCTCCATGCCCAGCTTAAAGGCGCTGACGTCCACGTGGATCTCCCTGATGGCGTCCCTCAGGGTGTTCTCGAAGCGGGCCAGAGCTTCACACACCGTCTCC